>SZWC01021220.1:27505-43732 GCA_023375785.1 Penium margaritaceum | reverse complement strand
GCAGCGGGGGTGGAGGTGGGGGTGGCAGCCGAAGTTTAAACCACTCTTCCAGCTTCCATTCTTCTTCTACCTCCTCCTCCTCCTCCTCCTCCTCCACATCCTCTACGGCTGCCACCTCCAGAATGTTTGCTTCTCCTGGAAGTGGTGCCTCCGTCCTCTCTTCCTCGGTCATCCCCGATGTTCCCTTTCCTCCCGACCATTCTGGTTTCTTCCTCGGGTACCACTGGGGCCCCCTCGTTGTCCCGAGTCACCACTGCATCTGGCAGGTGCCCATCCTCGCCACTGCCACCACCGCCACCGCCACCAACAGCAGCAGCAGCAGCGGTGGCGCTGCCGCTGGCTTTGGCAGAGACACAAGCGGCGATGGCAAAGGGAGCTCAGGGTCTCCTCTGCCCACCCCAACCCATCACCACCACCATGACCAGCATCAGCAGCAGGAGAAGCGGCAGCAGCAGGAGAAGCGGCAGCAGCAGCAGCAGCAGCAGCATCGGGAGAGGGAGGCGACGGTGGTGTGCGGCGTCGACGACAACCCCAAGGACACGGTGGAGCAGGGCGGCACGTTCTGCGGCGTGCCGTGGGCACGGTGGATGCGGGACAGGGGAGTGGAGGAACACCACCTCTGGCCCGATCTCCTGCTGTCGGACAGCGATGACGGTCAGCAGCCCCTCTCCCCTCCCTGCCCCCTTCCACCCTCCCCCCCTCCTCCCCCTGCCCCCCCCATCCTTCCCTCCATGCCACGCACCCCCCAACCTACACTCCCCTACTTAACTTCTCCCCATCTGCAAACCCCCTCTTGCTGCACCGCTTGCTCCACATCCCCTCCACTTCATTTCTGCACACACATGCACGCACGCACGCACGCACGCACACACGCACACACGCACGCACGCACGCACACACGCACGCACGCACGCATGCACGCACGCACGCACGCACGCACGCACGCACGCACGCACGCACGCACGCATTACACTCTAGTTGCGGCCTACTTGTGCCCTACATGCGCATTAGTTGTGTCCTAGTTGCACCCTAGTTGCGCCATAGTTGCACCCTGGTTGCGCCCTAGTTGCACCTTAGTTGGGCACTAGCTAAGTCCTAGTTGCGCCGTACTTGCGCCCTAGTTACACCCTAGTTGCGCCCTAGTTGTGCCCTACTTGTGCCCTAGTTGCGCCCTACGTGCGTCCTAGTTGTGCCCTAGTTGTGCCTCAGTTGGACACTAGCTACGTCCTAGTTTTGCCCTAGTTACGTCCTAGTCGCGCCCTACTTGCACCCTATTTGCACCCTAGTTACAACCTACTTGCGACCTAAATGCGCCCGACTTGCACCATAGTTTCCCCCTCGTTGTGCATCAGTTGGGCACTAGCTACGCCCTAGTTGCACCCTAGTTGCGCCCTAGTTAAGCCCTTGTCGCACCCTACTTGCGTCCTACTTGCGCCCTAGTTGCGCCCTCGTTGCATCCAACTTGCGTCCTACTTGCGCCCTAGTTGCACCCTAATTGCGCCCTAATTGCACCCTAGTTGCATCCTAGTTGCGTCCTACTTGCATCCTAATTGCACCCTAGTTACACCCTAGTTGCGCCCTACTTGCACCCTACTTGCGCCGTACTTGCGCCCTAGGTACACCCTAGGTGCGCCCTACTTATACCCTAGTTGTGTCCTAGTTGCGCCCTAGTTGCACCCTTGTTGTGCCCTGGTTGCGCCTCAGTTGGGCACTGGCTACGTCCTAATTATGCCCTAGTTGTGCCCTAGTTGCACCCTAGTTGCGCCCTAGTTGCGTGCTACTTGCCCCTTAGTTGCGCCCTACATGCATCCTAGTTGCATCATAGTTGCGCCTCAGTTAGGCACTTGCTACATCCTAGTTGCGCCCTAGTTACATCCTAGTTGCCTCCTTCTTGCGCCATATTTTCACCCTAGTTGCTGCCTACTTGCACGCTGAATGTACCCCACTTGCGTCCTATTTACGCCCTAGTTGCGCCTTAATTTGGCACTAGCTACGTCCTAGTTGCACCCTAGTTACGTCCTAGTTGCGCCCTACTTGCGCCCTAGTTGTGCCCTAGTTGCGCCCTAGTTGCAACCTACTTGCATCCTACTTGCACCCTAGTTGCGTCCTGGTTGCACCCTAGTTGCGTCCTACTTGCGTCCTACTTGCGCCCTAGTTGCGCCCTAGTTACGTCCTACTTGCGCCCTAGTTGCGCCCTAGTTACGTCCTACTTGCGTTCTAGTTGCGTCCTTCTTGGACCCTTGTTGCACCCTGGTTGCGCCCTACTAGCGCCCTAGTTGCACCCAAGTTGTGTCCTAGTTGTATCCTAGTTGCACCCTAGTTGCACCTTAGTTGCGTCCTAGCTGCACCCTACTTGAACCCTATTTGTGACCTAGTTGCGCCCTAGTCGCTCCCTAGTTACGCCCTAGTTGTGTCCTTGTTGCGCCCTAGTTGTGTCTCAGATGGATACTAGCTACACCCTAGTTGCACTTTAGTTGCACCCTGGTTGCGCCTTTGTTGCGCCCTACTTGTGCCCTAGTTGTGCCCTAGTTATGCCCTACTTGCATCCTTGTTGCGCCCGACTTGCGCCCTAGTTTCACCCTAGTTGTGCTCTAGATGCACCCTAGTTGTGCCTCAGTTGGACACTAGCTACTCCCTAGTTGCATCCTAGTTGCATTATAGTTGCACCCTAGTTGCACCTCAGTTGCACCTTAGCTGTGCCCTAGTTGCGTCCTACTTGCACCCTACATGCGGCCTAGTTGCGTCCTAGTTGTGCCCGAGTTGCGCCCTACTTGCGTCCTACTTGCACCTAAGTTGTGTCCTAGTTGCGTCCTAGTTGCATCCTTGTTACGTCCTACTTGCGCCCTACTTGTGCCCTAGTTGCGCCCTAGTTGCACCCTACGTTCACCCTACTTGCTCCCTAGTTACGCCTTAGTTGTGTCCTAGTTGTGCCCTAGTTGCGCCCTACTTGTGCCCTAGTTGCGCCCTAGTTGCACCCTACGTTCACCCTACTTGCTCCCTAGTTACGCCTTAGTTGTGTCCTAGTTGTGCCCTAGTTGCGCCCTACTTACGCCCTAGTTGCGTCCTACTTGTGCCCTAGTTGTGCTCTAGTTGTGCCTTAGTTGGGCACTAGCTACTTGCGTCCTACTTCAGCCTAGTTACACCCTACTTGCATCCTAGTTGTGCCCGACTTGCGCCCTAGTTGCACCCTAGTTGCGCCCTAGTTGCGCCCTACTTACGCCCTAGTTGCGTCCTACTTGTGCCCTAGTTGTGCTCTAGTTGTGCCTTAGTTGGGCACTAGCTACTTGCGTCCTACTTCAGCCTAGTTACACCCTACTTGCATCCTAGTTGTGCCCGACTTGCGCCCTAGTTGCACCCTAGTTGTACCTCACTTGGACACTAGCTACGCCCTAGTTGTGCCCTAGTTGCGTCCTAGTTGCGCCCTAGTTGCGCCCTACTTACACCCTACTTGCGACCTAGTTGCGCCCTAGTTGCGCCCTAGTCGCGCCCTACTTGTGCCCCATTTGCGCCCTAGTTGCGAACTAGTTACGTCATAGTTGTGCCCTCCTTGCATCCTACTTGCGCCCTAGTTGCGCCCTAGCTACACCCTAGTTGCACCCTAGTTGTACCCTTCTAGCGTCCTACTTACGTCCTACTTGTACCCTAGTTGCACCCTAGTTTTACCCTAGTTACACCCTAGTTGTGTCCTAATTGCGTCCTTGTTACGCCCTAGTTGCACCCTAGTTGCACCCAAGTTTGGCCCTAGTTGCGCCTTAGTTTGGCACTAGCTACGCCCTTGTTGCGTCCTAGTTGCTCCCTAGTTGCACACTTATTATGCCCTAGTTGAACCCTAGTTATGCCCTCGTTGCGCCTCATTTGGGCACAAGTTACATCCTAGTTACGCCCTAGTTGTGCCACACTTGCGCCCTTCTTGTGCCATACATGCGTCCTAGTTGTACCCTTGTTGCACTCTAGTTGCGTCCTAGTTGCACCTCAGTTGGGCACTAGCTACATCCTTATTGCACCCTAGTTGCGTCCTACTTGCGTCCTAGTTACACCCTAGTTACGTCCTAGTTACGCGCTACTTGCGTCCTAGTTGCGGCCTAGTTGTGCCCTAGTTGTGTCCTAGTTGGGTCCTACTTGCACTCTACTTGTACCCTAGTTGCGCCCTAGTTGTGCCCTAGTTGTGCCCTACTTCCGTCCTACTTGTGTCCTTTTTTCGCCCAAGTTGCACCCTAGTTGTGTCCTAGTTACACCCTAATTGCACTCTGGTTGCGTCCTAGTTGTGCCCGAGTTGCACCCTACTTGCGCCCTACTTGCACCCTAGTTGCGCCCTTGTTGTGTCCTACTTGCGTCCTACTTGCGCCCTACTTGCACCCTATTTTGTGCCCTATTTGCACCCTACGTGCACCCTACTTGCGCCCTAGTTTTGCCCTAGTTGCGTCCTAGTTGTGCCCTAGTTTGGCCCTACTTGTGCCCTAGTTGTACTCTACCTGCGTCTTAGTTGCACCGTAGTTGCACATCACGTGGTCACTAGCTACGTTATAGTTGCTTCCTAGTTGCGTCCTAGTTTTCTCCTTAGTTGTGCCCTACTTGCACCCTACTTGCGTCCTAGTTGTGCCCTAGTTGCGTCCTAGTTGCGTCCTACTTACGCCCTACTTGTCCTAGTTGTGTCCTATTTGTACCCTAGTTGCACCCTAGTTGCGTCCTACGTGCGCCCTAGTTACGTCCTACTTGCGCCCTAGTTGTACCCGTGTTGTGCCTCAGTTGGACACTAGCTATGCCCTAGTTGCACCCTATTTGCGTCCTAGTCGCGCCCCTCTTGCGAACTACTTGAGCCCTAGTTGTCCCCTACTTGTGGCTGAGTTGCACCCGACTTGTGTCCTAGTTGCGCCCTAGTTGAGCTCTAGTTGCGCCCTACTTGCGCCCTACTTGCATCCTAGTGCACCCTAGTTACGCCCTAGTTGCACCCTATTTGCACCCTATTTGTGCCCTAGTCGTGCCCTAGTTGCACCCTAGTTATGCCCTACTTGCGCCCTACTTGCGCCCTACTTGTGCCCTAGTTGCACCTTACTTGCGCCCTAGTTGCGTCCTACTTGTGCCCTAGTTTAACCCTAGTTATGCCCTAGCTACGTCATACTTGCGACTGACTTGGCCCCTACTTGAGTCCTAGTTGCACCCTAGTTGTTCCCTAGTTGCGCCCTAGTTGCACCCTACTTGCGCCCTAGTTACGCCCTACTTGCACCATAGTTGTGCCCTACTTGCGCCTCAGTTGGACACTAGTTATGCCCTAGTTGCACCTAGTTGCGCCTTAGATGCGTCCTAGTTGCACCCTACTTGCGTCCTTATTCCATCCTATTTGCACCCTACTTGTGTCCTAGCTGCGCCCTACTTGCGTCCTAGTTACGTCCTAGTTGCGCCTCAGTTGGGTACTAGCTTAGCCCTAGTTGAACCCTAGTTGTGCCCTAGTTGCGCCGTAGTTGCACCCTAGTTGCACCCTAGTTTTCCCCTACTTATGCCCTACTTGCGTCCTAGTTGCGCTCTAGTTAGACCCAAGTTGCACCCTTGTTGCACCCTACTTGTGCCATATTTGCGCCTTACTTGTGCCCTAGTTATGCCCTAGTTGCACCCTAGTTGTACCCTACTTCCACCCTACTTGCGCCCTACTTGCGACCTAGTTGCACCCTAGTTGTGGCCTAGTTACGCCCTACTTGCACCCTGCTTGGGCCCTAGTTGCACCCTAGCTGCACCCTAGCTACGCCCTAGTTGCATCCTAGTTGCGCCCTAGTTGCCCCCTACTTGCGCCCTAGTTACGCCCTAGTTTCGCCTCAGTTGGACACTAGCTACGCCCTAGTTGCGCCCTAGTTACACCCTAGTTGCACCCTAGTTGCGTCCTACTTGCGTTCTAGTTCCGTCCTACTTGTGTCCTAGTTGTTCCCTACTTGTACCCTAGTTGTGCCATGATTGCATCCTGGTTGCGCCCTAGTTGCGCCTCAGTTGGGCACAAGCTATGCCCTAGTTGCGCCCTAGTTGCGTCCTAGTTGTGCCCTAGTTGGACCCTAGTTGCGCCCTATCTACGCTCTAGTATCACCCTAGTTGCACCCTAGTTGCGCCCTAGTTGCGTCCTAGTTGCATCCGAGTTGCGTCTCAGTTGGGCACTAGCTATGCCCTAGTTGCACCCGCGTTGCGACCTAGTTGCGCCCTAGTTGCGCCCTAGTTGCCCCTACTTCCACCCTAGTTGTGCCCTATTTGCGCCCTAGTTGCGCCCTAGTTGCGTCTCAGTTGGGCACTAGCTACGACCTATTTGCACCCTAGTTGCACCCTAGTTGTGTCCTAGTTGCGCCCTAGTTGAGGCCTAGTTGCGCCCTAGTTGCGCCCTACTTGCGTCCTACTTGCGCCCTAGTTGCACCCTAGTTGCACCCTAGTTGTGTCCTAGTTGCGCCCTAGTTGAGGCCTAGTTGCGCCCTAGTTGCGCCCTACTTGCGTCCTACTTGCGCCCTAGTTGCACCCTAGTTGGGCCCTAGTGTCGCCCTACTTGCGCCCTACTTGCACCTAGTTGCACCCTAGTTGCGCCCTAGTTGCGTCCTACTTCCGCCTTACTTGGGTCCTACTTGCACCCTAGTTGTGCCCTAGTGTCGCCCTACTTGCGCCCTACTTGCACCTAGTTGCACCCTAGTTGCGCCCTAGTTGCGTCCTACTTCCGCCTTACTTGGGTCCTACTTGCACCCTAGTTGTGCCCTAGTTGGCCTAGTTGCGCCCTACTTGCATCCTACGTGTGCTCTACTTGCGTCCTAGTTCTGCCCTAGTTGTGGCCTATTTGCGCCCTACTTGTGCCCTAGTTGCACCCTAGTTGTGCCCTAGTTGGCCTAGTTGCGCCCTACTTGCATCCTACGTGTGCTCTACTTGCGTCCTAGTTCTGCCCTAGTTGTGGCCTATTTGCGCCCTACTTGTGCCCTAGTTGCACCCTAGTTGCGCCCTAGTTGCATCCTAGTTGCGCCCTAGTTGCGTCCTTGTTGCACCCAACTTGCACCCTAGTTGCGTCCAGCTTGCGTCCTACTTGCGTCCTAGTTGCACCCTAGTTGCGCCCTAGTTGCATCCTAGTTGCGCCCTAGTTGCGTCCTTGTTGCACCCAACTTGCACCCTAGTTGCGTCCAGCTTGCGTCCTACTTGCGTCCTAGTTGCACCTTAGTTGCGTCCTAGTTGCGTCCTAGTTGCAGCCTAGTTGCGTCCTACTTGCGTCCTAATTGTGCCCTAGTTTCACCCTAGTTACGTCCTACTTGCACCCTAATTGCACCCTACTTGCGTCCTACTTGCGCCCTAGTTGCACCCTATTTGCACCTTAGTTGTGCCCTATTTGCGCCCTAGTTGTGTCCAAGTTGCGTCTCAGTTGGGCACTGGCTATGCCCTAGTTGCGTCCTTATTGCTCCTTAGTTACGACCTACTTGTACCCTACATGCGCCCTTCGTGCACCTTAGTAGTGTCCTAGTTGCACCCTAGTTGCGCCCTAGTTGCGCCCTAGTTGCGCCATAGTTGCGCCTCAGTTGGGCACTAGTTAAGTCCTAGTCGCGTCCTACTTGCGCCCTAGTTACACCATAGTTGCATCCTAGTTGCCCCCTCTTTGCGCCCTAGTTGTGCCCTACGTGTGTCCTAGTTGCGCCTCAGTTGGACATTACTTGCACCCTACTTGCGTCCTAGTTGTGCCCTAGTTGCGTCCTATTTGCGTCCTACTTACGCCCTACTTGTGCGCTAATTGCGCCCTAGTTGTGTCCTATTTGTACCCTAGTTGCGCCCTAGTTGCGTCCCACGTACGTCCTAGTTACGCCTTACTTGCGCCCTAGTTGTACCCGTGTTGCGCCTCATTTGGACACTAGCTATGCCCTAGTTGCACCCTATTTGCGTCCTAGTCGCGCCCCTCTTGCGAACTACTTGAGCCCTAGTTGTGCCCTACTTGTGCCTGAGTTGCACCCGACTTGTGTCCTAGTTGCGCCCTAGTTGAGCCTTAGTTGCGCACTAGCTATGCCCTAGTTGCGTCCTACTTGCACCCTAGTTGCGCCCTAGTTATGCCCTACTTGCGCCCTATTTGCATCCTAGTTGCACCCTAGTTACGCCCTAGTTGCACCCTATTTGCACCCTATTTGTGCCCTAGTCGTGCCCTAGTTGCACCCTAGTTGTGCCCTACTTGCGCCCTACTTGCGCCCTACTTGTGCCCTAGTTGCACCTTACTTGCGCCCTAGTTGCGTCCTACTTGTGTCCTAGTTTAACCCTAGTTACGCCCTAGCTACGTCATGCTTGCGTCTGACTTTGTCCCTACTTGAGTCCTAGTTGTACCCTAGTTGTTCCCTAGTTGCGCCCTAGTTGCACCCTACTTGCGCCCTAGTTACGTCCTATTTACACCATAGTTGCGCCCTAGTTACGCCTCCGTTGGACACTAGTTATGCCCTAGTTGCACCCTTGTTGCGCCCTAGATGCGCCCTAGTTGCACCCTACTTGCGTCCTTATCCCATCCTATTTGCACCCTACTTGCATCCTAGTTGTACCCTACTTGCGTCCTAGTTGCGTCCTATTTGCGCCTCAGTTGGGTACTAGCTTAGCCCTAGTTGAACCCTAGTTGTGCCCTAGTTGCGCCCTAGTTGCACCCTAGTTGCACCCTAGTTGTCCCCTACTTACGCCCTACTTGCGTCCTAGTTGCGCTCTAGTTAGACCCAAGTTGCATCCTTGTTGCACCCTACTTGTGCCATATTTGCGCCTTACTTGTGCCCTAGTTATACCGTAGTTGCACCCTAGTTGTACCCTACTTGTACCCTTCTTGCGTCCTACTTGCGACCTAGTTGCACCCTAGTTGTGCCCTAGTTACGCCCTACTTGCACCCTGCTTGGACCCTAGTTGCACCATAGCTGCACGCTAGTTACGCCCTAGTTGCATCCTAATTGCGTCCTAGTTGCCCCCTACTTGCGCCCTAGTTACGCCCTAGTTACGCCTCAGTTGGACACTAGCTACGCCCTAGTTGCGCCCTAGTTACACCCTAGTTGCACCCTAGTTGCGTCCTACTTGCGTCCTAGTTCCGCCGCACTTGTGCCCTAGTTGTTCCCTACTTGTACCCTAGTTGTGCCATAATTGCGTCCTGGTTGCGCCCTAGTTGCGCCTCAGTTGGGCACAAGCTATGCCCTAGTTGCACCGTAGTTGCGTCCTAGTTGCGCCCTAGTTGCGCCCTAGTTGCGCCCTAGTTGCGTCCTAGTTGCATCCTAGTTGCGTCTCAGTTGGGCACTAGCTACGCCCTAGTTGCACCCGCGTTGCGCCCTAGTTGCACCCTAGTTACGCCCTAGTTGCCCCAACTTGCACCCTAGTTGTGCCCTATTTGCGCCCTAGTTGCGCCCTAGTTGCGTCTCAGTTGGGCACTAGCTACGTCCTATTTGCGTCCTAGTTGCGGCCTAGTTGCGCCCTAGTTGCACCCTACTTGCGTCCTACTTGCGCCCTAGTTGCACCCTAGTTGTGCCCTCGTGTCGCCCTACTTGCACCCTACTTGCACCTAGTTGCACCCTAGTTGCGCCCTAGTTGCTTCCTACTTGCGCCTTACTTGGGTCCTACTTGCGCCCTAGATGTGCCCTAGTTGGCCTAGTTGCGCCCTACTTGCATCCTACTTGTGCTCTATTTGCGTCCTAGTTCTGTCCTAGTTGTGGCCTATTTGCGCCCTACTTGTGCCCTACTTGCACCCTAGTTGCGCCCTAGTTGCATCCTAGTTGCACCCTAGTTGCGTCCTTGTTGCACCCAACTTGCACCCCAGTTGCGTCCAGCTTGCGTCCTACTTGCGTCCTAGTTGCACCTTAGTTGCGTCCTAGCTGCGTCCTAGTTGCAGCCTAGTTGCGTCCTACTTGCATCCTAATTGTGCCCTAGTTTCACCCTAGTTACGTCCTACTTGCACCCTACTTGCAACCTACTTGCGTCCTACTTGCGCCCTAGTTGCGCCCTATTTGCACTGTAGTTGTGTCTTATTTGCGCCCTAGTTGTGTCCAAGTTGGGTCTCAGTTGGGCACTGGCTATGCCCTAGTTGCGCCCTTATTGCTCCCTAGTTACGGCCTACTTGTGCCCTACATGCGCCCTTCGTGCACCTTAGTAGTGTTTTAGTTGCACCCTAGTTGTGCCCTAGTTGCGCCCTAGTTGCGCCCTAGTTGCGCCTCAGTTGGGCACTAGTTAAGTCCTGATTGCGTCCTACTTGCGCCCTAGTTACACCATAATTGCGTCCTAGTTGCACCCTACTTGCGCCCTAGTTGTGCCCTACGTGCGTCCTAGTTGCGCCCTAGTTGCGCCTCAATTGGACGTTAGCTACCCTACTGATCTTTAATTTCGACTTTTTCAAAATTGCTATTTATGTGTTCTTTACTTTCGGCCATGGTTATTGCGCATACAGTTATTTGGGTGGGCCTTTAACTTTCGTCGAACGAAAAAATGTGATCCTGGCATTCGACGTCGGTACTGTTCGACACTGCAACTGCAGGTTGCAGTGTCGAACAGTGCGAGTCTGACGAGGCGGCTCTCCGTTTCTCGCGGAAAACCGCCTCGTCAGACAAGCGCGTCACTCCAGGGGACCCATCGGATCAGGTCTGCGAGCCGGACGTGAATCCAATATGTGGGAAACATTAACCTCAGCCCGAGATCTTACAATAATTTTCAGAACAAGAAAGTTTTAACACCCGGCTTATTGGAATTTTTCTTTTTGCCATCTGATGGGAATTATTTAGGTGATACTTAACTAATTCGATAAAATAACATATTTGTTGACCACAATCGACGAAAAATATTTAATATCAAAGTTAAAGATCAGTAGGGTACGTCCTAGTTTTGCCCTAGTTACGTCCTAGTCGCACCCTAATTGCACCCTATTTGCACCCTAGTTACAACCTACTTGCGCTCTAAATGCGCCCGACTTCCGCCATAGTTGCCCCCTAGTTGCGCATCAGTTGGGCACTGGCTACTCCCTAGTTGCACCCTAGTTGCACCCTAGTTGAGCCCTTGTTGCACCCTACTTGCGTCCTACTTGCGCCCTAGTTGCACCCTAATTGCGCCCTAGTTGTGCCCTAGTTGCACCCTAGTTGCGTCCTACTTGCATCCTAATGGCGCCCTAGTTACACCCTAGTTGCACCCTACTTGCACCCTACTTGCGTCCTACTTGCGCCCTAGTCGCGCCCTAGTTGCATCCTACTTACACCCTAGTTGTGTCCTAGTTGCACCCTAGTTACACCCTTGTTGCGCCCTGGATGCGCCTCGGTTGGACACTAGCTCCATCCTAAATACGCCCTAGTTGTGCCCTAGTTGCACCCTAGTTGCACCCTAGTTGCTTCCTACTTGCTCCTTAGTTGCGCCCTACGTGCATCCTAGTTGTGCCCTAGTTACACATCAGTTAGGCACTAGCTACGTCCTAGTTGCGCCCTAGTTACATCCTAGTTGTGTCCTTCTTGCACCCTATATGCACCCTAGTTACGGCCTACTTGCGCGCTAAATATGCCCCACTTGCACCTTATTTACGTCCTAGTTGCGCCTTAACTTTGGCACTAACTATGCCCTAGTTGCACCCTAGTAACGTCCTAGTTACGCCCTAGTCGCGTCCTACTTGCACCCTACTTGCGCCCTTGTTGCACCCTAGTTGTACCCTATTTGCACCCTAGTTGCGCCCTACTTGCATCCTAGTTGCATCCTACGTGCGCCCTACTTGCGCCCTAGTTGTGCCCTAGTTGTGTCCTAGTTACATCCTACTTGCACCCTACTTGGGCCCTTGTTGCACCCTAGTTGTACCCTATTTGCACCCTAGTTGCGCCCTACTTGCATCCTAGTTGCATCCTACGTGCGCCCTACTTGCGCCCTAGTTGTGCCCTAGTTGTGTCCTAGTTACATCCTACTTGCACCCTACTTGGGCCCTTGTTACACCCTAGTAATGCCCTACTTGTGCCCTATTTATACCCTAGTTGCTTCCTAGTTCCGTCCTAGTTGCGCCTCAGTTCGGCACTAGCTACGCCCTAGTTGCGCCCTAGTTGCGCCCTAGTTACGCCCTAGTTGCACCGCGCAACTAGGGCGTAACTAGAGCACAACTAGGGCGTAGCTAGTGTCCAAGTGAGGTGCAACTAGGGTGCAACTAGGGCGCAAGTCGGGCAGGACTAGGATGCAAGTAGGGTGTAACTAGGCTGAAATAGGACGGAAGTGGCGTGAAACTAGGACAGAACAAGGGTGCAACTAGGGCACAACTAGGGCATAGCTAGTGCCCAACTAAGGCACAACTAGGGCTCAACTAGGGCACAAGTAGGACTCAAATAGGGCGTAAGTAGGACGCAACTAGGACGCACCTAGGGCACAACTAAGGCATAACTAGGGAGCAAGTTGGGCGCACGTAGGGTGCAACTAGGACGCAACTAGGGCACAAATAGGGTGCAAGTAGGGCGCAAGTAGGGCACAACTCGGGCACAACTAGGACGCAACTAGGGCACAACTAAGGCATAACTAGGGAGCAAGTTGGGCGCACGTAGGGTGCAACTAGGACGCAACTAGGGCACAAATAGGGTGCAAGTAGGGCGCAAGTAGGGCACAACTCGGGCACAACTAGGACGCAACTAGGCCGCAAGTAGGGTGCAAGTAGGGCACAACTAGGGCACAACTAGGGTACAACCAAGGTGCAACTAGGGTGCAGCTAGGGCGCAACTAGGACGTAGCTGGTGTCTAACTGAGGCGGGACAAGGGTGCATCTAGTGCGCAACTAGGGTGCAACTAGGGCGCAAGTCGGGCGCAACAAGGACGCAAGTAGGACACAACTAGGGCACAAGTAGGACGCAACAAAGGCGCAACTAAGACACAATAAGGGCGTAACTAGGGTGTAGCTAGTGTCCATCTGAGACGCATCTAGGGCGCAACAAAAGCGCAACTAGGATGCAACTAGGGAGCAACTAGGGCGCAACTTGGTTGCAATTAGGGTGCAAGTAGGGTGCAGCTAGGACGCAACTAAGGCACGTTGGTTGCACCATAGTTGCGTCCTAGTTGTTCCCTAGTTGCACCTTAGGTATGCCCTGGTTGCATCATGGTTACATCCTAGTTGTACCCTAGTTGCGCTCTAGTTGCATCCGTATTGTGCCTTGGCAACACTCTAGTTGCTTCCTAGTTGCATCTTTGTTGCACCCTAGTTGCGCCCGTGTTGCGTTCTAATTACACCCTAGTTGCATCCGAGTTGTGCCATATTCAAGTTATGGTTAATTACCTCAGATTCACGCACTTGTCAAACAGTGTACCAATGAGTGTATTCCTGTATGCAGACAACCATCCATGTTCACTAGTTTGTTCACTTCCCAATACACTTGTTGATACACAGTTTCACGATGAGTCAATTGGTCACATGTGCCATATTTATGCCCTAGTTACGCACTAGTTGTGCCCGAGATACACCATAGTTGCGCCCTAGTTGCGCCCTAGTTTCGCCTTGTTTGGGCCCTAGTTGCACCCTAGATGCACCCTAGTTGCATCCAAGTTATCCCTGGTTGCGTTATAATTATGCCCTCGTTGTGTCCTAGTTGTGCTCTTGTTGCACCCCTTTTTGCGTCCTTGTTGCGCCATAGTTGCACTCTAGTTGTGCCCTACTTGCTTCCTAGTTGCGTCCAGGTTGCGCCCTAGTTGTACCCAAGCTGTACCCTATTTTCACTTCAGTTACGTCCTAGTTGTGGCCTACTTGAACCCTAGTTGCATCCTGGTCTCCTCGCGGCTCCCTTCCGAGCTCGACGAGCTCGATGTTTGTTGCTTGACGCCGCCACGATGCCGGTCGGGAGCCGTTTGGTCACCTCCTCCCCCAGCTTCCTCTTCATTTTTGTCGGATTGTCGGGGCTCTCGGCTCGTCCGAGTTCTTGGCTCTCAGTCATTGTCTCTATTGCCAATCGGGCGGCGTTTGGACAAACGGTCAAACATTTTTTGCTGTAAACTGCGTTGACGGCTAACGTTTTCCGTCGATGTTGAGATCCAATGTCCGAGTGTTTCCGACACCCACATTTGTTTTCTCTTGCGGAAGCTCTGGCTCTGATGCCAATGTAACAGACATGTTCCTTTTTGTGACTAACTTCTAAACCAAAACGTAGGCCCTCAGAAAGTGTAGTCTAAGGAGAGTGGACAAATGGTCGCCTCAGCCATTTTGGCTGAGACAAACCGCGCCACAAATGGACGTAGTCATCATAAGGCATTTTTCTGAACATGCAGCATTAAACCTTATTGTTCCACGTGGCACAGCCACATGGAAACATGATCCTAGCAGCCAACTAGAGTGGAGAAGGAGTGACGTGATGGATCTCCCATCGCGGCACTCCTCTTTGCCTCAAATTCGGCCTATGGAGCGAATCTGGGCTATAGTCGAACTAGAATCTATACCGAAATTATTTTTTGGGCCTCGACTCCTCGAGACTTCGGTCTCGAGGCCCAAAAATCCGGTAATTATCATTAAATGCCATTTTTTTTCCATGTATGGCTCGTACGCTATAATCTATATCAATATCTATATCTACATCTATGTATACGTCCAGTTTCTCCATAAATATGTCTATATCTATCTTTTCTATGTGTACATTTTTATCTATATCTATATTTATATCCATGTCACATCTAGTTCTACATCCATATTTGTATGCATATGCATACCTTCATCTACATCTACATCTACCACTACAAGTACATAAACATCTAACATCCATTTGTATATTCTGGTATTTATATGTGCAAGTTTTGTGTTTTTATATGTATATGTATATGTGTATGTTTATGCATATGTGTACATGTATATGCATATATATGTGTATATGTACATATATATGTATACGTCTGTGAATGCGTATTTGTATACGTATGTGTATCTGTATATGTATATGTATATGTATACGGGGGAGTGACCATATATCCACAAAATTCTCGATATCTATCGCCATATTCACGTTTCGCACATTAACCACGCCATATCCAATCTCGGAAATTTTTGCTTCTTTATTAACACTATATCCAGCGAGCATGCAAAAAAGTAAGCTATATCCGAATGTACACGCTATGTTGACGCCGCATGCCATCCAACGACAACATGCTGACGTCGTCAATCATGAGAGAAAAATCACAAACCCCTCTCTTGAGGGGTTTGTGACTTTTCTCACAAAGGTTTGTGATATTTTTGAGTGGGGGTCCAAAACACCCCATGCGTTGAAAACGAACCTGCTGGGCCCCGCTACCGCGGGGCCTAGCAGGTAGTGGCCCCAAGTGTAATTTGGGATAGGGTGTGAAAGCGGTTTGCATGGATGAAAATGTGTTTGCTTCTCGGAAAATTTATTTGAAAAAGGCGTTTTCGCTCGATCTCGATCGAGCGAAAACGCCTTTTTTTCATTTTTTTTAATCGCAAACCCCTATTCGCGGATGTAGGATTTTATGATTGCACGGGCTCTGCGTGCGCGAACATAGAAAACCCTAAATCCGCGAATGGGGGTTTGCGAGTAGAAAAAAAAAAAGAAAAAAGGCAAATCGCTCCATTGCGATTCCCGCGAGGAGGGGAGGGGGGAAGCGATGAGGGTGACACATCACCCCCCTCGCTTTGCTCGATCGGCGACTTCAGTCGCCGATCGGGCATGTCCAAGAAAATGGATGTGGCGTTCTATTTTTCTAACTTGCTGGATATGGCGTGGTTAATATTTACGGCCTAATTCCCCAATACCCACTGTTTGGGCTTCCAAATTTTCTGTGGCCATTTCTCGCACTTTTTTGACACGGTACTCACTTTACACAAAAGATGCGTGGTGTACCCACTTTTCTCGAAGCGCCTCAAATCATGCATGTCGCACCCACTGTTGGAAACAAATTCACGCTGTACCCACTTTTCTCGAAGCGCCCCCATATGTTTTCTTTGCACAGTGGTTGTCCAAAGTATTTGTTTTAAACAGTGGCCCTCAGAAGTATTATGTACATTTTGTGGACGTTATACGTATTTTATTGCCAAAGTGGCCCTCCCATTCTTTTTGTGCAAAAACTAGGTACGACGTCCTTTAGTTGCGAGGACAGTGGGTATGCGGCAAGTGTACCCTAATATTTAAGTCACGGATATCTCAAGCTTAAGTTGACGCTTGCGCGGATATATCAGCCAAATCGCCGATATGTATATGTATATGTATATGCACATGTAAATGTAAATGTAAATGTATATGTATATGTATATGTATATGTACATGTACATGTACATGTACATGTACATGTACATGTACA
>SZWC01021217.1:4324-25082 GCA_023375785.1 Penium margaritaceum | reverse complement strand
GGGCACTTCGACCTCGGAGCCCTGGTTGCTTGCGCGGTTGGATACGGGGACCCGTTTCGATATCTGACCAACCCTTCGGCCCCGCCGGCCGATCTGACTGACCAGAGGGCCCGGTCGCCCAATCTCGACAACCTCAGGGCCCGTCCGCTATGTACTGGCAGTCTAGGGCTCGATCCGGAAACATCGGTGGCCAGCGTTCGCCCATGTTAGTCGGTGGGTAGCGAACAAACTGGCAAACCAAATTGAATTTTTTTTATGTAACATAGTTGAAAAACCGAAACGTGTCAACAGAACAGGTTCCAGTCGTGTTCTCCTTCCATAGCGCACGGTTTAGGATCTCACGAAATCGTCCGATGGGTTTTGTGCGCTTTCTGCCTGTGAACAGTCGTCCGAGATAGCGAGCCCGGTAACACACCGGCTATCTCGAATCGCGCCGGCAACTGGCGGGCCCTATTGTTGACCGCTGCCCGAACACGGGCTCCGGCGCTGATGGATCGGGCTATGCGGGTCCTCGCGTTGGGACAAGGCAAGAACCCAGGCCCCAAGGTCAATTTATCCTTCAGAGAATTTAGAACCCTTAAACCCTAATTCTCTTTTTTTAACTACCAAATTATCCCTACTGTTTTCCGTTCGACATCCTCTTTCAAAAACATTGTCTCCCTTGTTTTCTATTGCCCCTTTTCCGCCTCTGGGAGCTCTTCCAAAATGCAAGACTCGCCCTTTTAGTGGACAATGTGCACAACCTAGACTTCAATTTTCACACATGCACACATAACATATCGTAACATTCAAAGGCACACCCCACTTGGCAGGTGTGCATAGAACTGTTGTTGAATGAACTTAATTTTTAATGCTTCTCGCACGATTCTACACCCATCCTGATGGCCCCGGCCAGGGCCGACTGCAAAAAACATGGAGGGTCCTCCTTGATCCATCTTGATGTGGATCAAGTAAGACCGCCGACTGAGAGTGGGGTCAACCTTGACCCTTTACTCTATCCAACGCGACACTAGCCTCCGAACTAGCTTCGAGCTCGAGTTGAACTGGCTACTTACAACAAAAACAAAACACTTAACACCATCTTCACTAATACAAGGACAATTTTAGCAATCATGGCTACTTTGAAGTAAGACATGATTTCCATTTGTAACTGCGAAACAATCTCTTGTTAAAAAACGTTTCTTAGTTTTTTATTCTTTCCATTGAAAGTAGTTCAATTCCTTATATCTCGTTCTTCTACACAAAGACATGTATGACCCAAAACATTCTCCATTCCTCTATCATTTAACTCAATAAGAATGAAATTTTATTGATATTAGGAAAAAATTGTGTTGGGTGCCGAGTTCTACCCCGCTCTTGACGCGAACTGCCTCGCGTCGGGATTCATACCTGGATACTGCCGTACACCCTCCTGGTTACTCGGAGAGCCTTATTCTGGAAGCACCCTCCAATCGGATGTCTATGTGATGGGGGGTGAACGTACAACATGACGGACGACAAAACAAAACATGGAGAAACATGCAACAAAGCCGGGTGATGTTGGCATCGATTCGTCCGGCACCAGACGAATCTATGCCAACGTGATTTGACGAACCGGGCATGAACCACACAACGCACTGGCCAATCAGAAGTCAGCAACGAGTGAGAAGGGCGGGTGCCACTGTGAAATGTTTTGCCACTCGACAAATGGCGAGAACTCGATGTATCTCGCAAGTGCGTCATTTTTGGGAACCGTTCTTTGAACCGGAGACCAGAAGGTGTGTTCACAAGAAAATTTGTTGAACCTGCTGAGAAAACAATAAGGTCTCCGTAAATAGGCATAAACTACATATAAAGTTCGTCGCTATCTACTCGGTCTCTATAACAGTACATACGATAATTGTTTCCAACGACAGCAGGTCCTCGCATATGAGCGGCTTGAAAATAGGCATAAACTACGTATAAAGTTCCGAGGTCAAATTTTGTATTTTGCTGGCGACTAAAGAAGGCACCTACCATCATCCAGATCTGGACCCCTCACCTCGCGTCTAGGCGAGTCGCGAACCAAGCAGTTTTCATATAGTTGCCCTCGATATTAACATTCTAATTCAAATTTGACTCTCATTTGTATTTTCTTAGGAAATAAGTTACCATATTACGATAGTTACTTGGGAGGAAATTTATTGTGGTAATTTCAATCCGAGACATTCCCTCCTGTGTAATTCGGCAATGGTTGTTAGCTGGCTCGAAATGGGATTCAAATCAATCCGGGAACAAATCCCTTGGAAGGTCACTTCTACTCTCGTCGGCGGCGAAGACAGCGGCGGTCGTTGACCGTCTTTTTGGGTTACATAGTAGCCCTTTACAATCGTTTTGTTGTCCAGAGATTTTGCAAGTAATCCGTGATTGGTGGACCTGTCATTTTTTCTGACGTGTCCACCAACGACAACAAGAAGATTCTGGCATATTCAAGAATCGGACAGTCGGGTTACATATCCACCGGATTTTTTAAAAACAACTAACCAAACATCACGAAATCCGGCAATCACGGGAAAACGGAAATTACGGTTGGGGTCCAATCCGTACCGTCAGCATAATCTTATGTTGTTTTCTCCATCCATGTCATTCCTCCTTGGCCTCGCCCTGTCTTGTTTCACGGAACTGGTCGTCGTGGCAAACTCTTGAGACTCTTGAACCTGGCTTCAAAAGGGTCCAAAATGCAATTGAAAGAAAATAAACTCAACCACCGTCATAGAAGGGGTTAAATCATTTAAATTCTGCCTATAGTTACGTCATCTTCTTTTCACAACACAAGGAAGCGTTCAAAATTCATCCAGATTTGTCAAATTTCATGTTTTTTTGAGAATCTCGTAATAGACGTTTGAGACTAGCATGTTCACAATACGAGAACAAATCAATCTTGTTTAAATACATTGCTCGTGAGATAAAGGCATCACAAAGGCGAGAAGAAATGATTTTTGAGGTTCCTGAATTTGGTGGTCCATTTTTAAACATAATATTGTGTTGTCTCGCGCTGTAACGAGTCGAGTCTCCAGCTCCTGCTCTGAAGTCGTCGTCGGAGTTCGCAGAATGGCGTTCTCAGTCCGCGTCAGGGGTTTACCCCCTTCGCAAGACTGAGGGGCAATCGTCATCAACGACCCAGAGCAGGGAGGCTCGAATATTTCGAGTCTCCGGAGGCCCATTTCCGTTTTAACCAAACCCCTGGTTTTGGAACCCAAACCCGGGGTTTTTACCTCGAAATTGTGTGTTCGCACGAGTTATTCCATTTATTTTATGTCGAAGTTCGTCGTAAACGAACTTCGATTTCAATTTTGCCGTTCTGGAGCAAAATCGTCGCGTGCGAGGCACGCTGGCGATTTCGCGCCAGCTTTCTCGACCTCACCCTCGCTCCCCCTATCCCTCGTCCTCTCTTGCTCGTTTTGCAAGGAGGGCGAGGGGGGGGGGGCGAGGGCATGAGGCCACGAGGCCTCGCCCTCGAGGCCCTCGTGGCCCCTCAGCCGCCGATCGGGCTGAGGCCGCGATCGGCGGCTGGCGGCTGGCCGGCCAGTGGCCGGCCGGTCGCTTGGCCAGCCGCCGGCCGTCCAGCCGGCCGGCAGCAAGCTGGCCGGCGGCCAGCGAAGTGCTGGCCGCCGGCCAACCCTCGCTAACGCGAGGGGTGGTGCGCAACCACCCCTCGCTTCAGCGAGGAGGGAGGGCCGAACCGGCCCTCCCGCTACATNCCGGTTCATGAACAACAAGTAGGATTGTCAGTCAGTGAGTAATCAACATTATGAAAGAAATTTATTAATTTCATTCACCAGCTAAACATAAACACGTGCATGGTACTTAGACCTAAGCTGCAACTTGTAGGTCAGCACGGCTAGCGGCCTCCCCCCTTTAGGCTGGAGCGTCCGCGCGACAACCATGTTGGGCGTCCCCAACCTCTTATGGTCGCTGTCCATGAATGCTGCCCTGTGGGAATGTTGTTCACTTTCCGCGTTCAGGTCGTACCTCCTGTCACGCGTCGATCTGTGCGAGCAGCAAGCTCGCTCCAGAACTCGTTGACCACCCTTGTGGGCAACCGAGATTCGGGCTCCCATGAATTATGTTCAGGTCCACAACCGGCCCAATGAATGAGGTATTCCCTGACAACGCGCGACCGAAGAGTACGCTCTCGGTGCAAGAGTAGGCGAAGGACCTCGTATTGGCCGTCGGCAGCTAGGACTGCTGGCGGTGGCTGAACGGTTCCGTCTGCCGTGTATGGAGCCAGCAGGCTCACATGAAACACGTCATGTATCTTCATACTCGGCGGAAGTAGCAATCGGTATGCCACTGGCCCGATGCGTGCCACAATGGGAAACGGCCCAATCCACTTCGGTAGACGTTTTCTTGCCGCTGGCGACTTCAGACGAAGGTTTTTAGTGCTAAGCAACACTTTGTCACCGATGTCAAACGAGACCTCCCGGCGACCTTTGTCGGCATATGCCTTTTGTCGCTGCCGAGCTGCTTGAAGGTGACCCTTCGCCTCCTGTAACAAGGAGTCGATGCGCTCGGCAAAGGCTTGAGCGGAAGGAACCTGCCCTCCTGTACTCCCACTCTTCACCAGTGAAGAGGGTACCACTGGATGCCGACCACTGTTCAACACGAACGGTGTGAACTGTGTGGACTTGTTCACCGAGTTGTTCACCGCAAACTCTGTTGGTGCTAGGAATTCGTCCCAATCATGCATGGCAGGGTCCACGTACATGCGGAGCATCTGCTCCAGAGTGCGATTCATGCGCTCTGTTTGTTCGTTAGTTTGAGGGTGAAATGCTGTCGACATTTGCGACTCATGGCCGAAGTATTCGTGCATCTTTTGCCAGAACCTACTAACAAATTTTCGATCTTGATCGGAGATAATGCGCAACGGCAAGCCGTGGTACTTTACGACACCCTCAAAGAAGAGACGAGCGGTCTCCTCTGCGTTCACGTCAGTGGTTGTAGGAATGAAGTGTGTAATCTTCGTCAGAATATCCACAACCACCAGTATTGCATCGTGGCCACGGGCCGTGTCCGGAAGACCAGTAATGAAGTCCATGCTGACGCACTCCCATGGAGTCCCGGGAATGGGAAATTGTTGGAGGAGTCCAGCAGGCTTCTTGTTACTAGCTTTATTCCGAAGACATGGGTCGCATGCCATGCAATACTTACGGACATCGACACTCCATCCTGGCCACCAATAGTGGTCCGAGAGTGCCTGTCCGGTCTTTCTGGGTCCCACATGGCCTGCGACCGGCGGGTCGTGGAACTGGGAGATAACCTTTGCTCGAAGGTCTCCCGAGTTTGGCACAACAACTTGTTCTCCGTGCCAGAAGATTCTTGCGGCCTCCACCAAGTCGTACTTGTCCAGGTTTCGAGAGTCTTGAAACCAATAATCCACACAGTATCCCATCCGGATCCTGTTTACAAAACCGTTGTAATGGATAATCTCTCGTGGTGGTTTCCGCAGAGGTGCAGGGGGATCTGGTGGTTGTATGATTGCTGTTGCAATGGCCATAAAACACCCATTGACCTCGGTGGTTGCTTTAATTTCCACAGGCTGTCGGCGTAGTGGATCGGTCACATTGATGTGTCCTGGCCGATATTCCCATGTGAACGAGAATCGACTCAGGTATTCGCTCCAACGCGCCTGTCGTCTTGACAGGTTCGGTTGCGTTTGGAAAAACACCAATGGATTATGGTCGGTCACGACCGTCATACCCCTTTCAACACCCTCGAGGTAGCAACGCCACACCTTGAAAGCGTGTACTACCGCAAGGAGCTCTTGATCCCCAGTCGTGTACCGCGTTTCCGCGGGGATGAGCTTCCGGCTCTCATACGCAACTGGGTGACCGTTCTGCATGAGGACGGCTCCAAGTCCTACTACCGACGCATCACATCGAACCTCCCATGGTTGCGATGGGTCCGGAAGAGCTAGGACGGGCACCATGGAGAGAAGCTCTTTGACTTTGAGAAAAGCGTTCAGGCAATCAGATGTCCATTGCCAACGCACGTCTTTTCGCGTGAGGCTGGTTAGCGGTGCTACCAGGGTCGAATACTCTTGCATAAACAGTCGAAAGTAGTTTGCAAGGCCGAGGAAAGACCGAATCTGCCCAACATTTTTGGGGCGTGGCCAGTCCACACGCGCATTTGTTAACTTTTTATTGTGTTTTTGGGTAACTTTTACATTCACCCAAGTTGGAATAAATCCAGCAGAGCATAAATTGACTTATGAGGAGTTCGCCCAAACCATTTGGACGAACAAAAAAAGAAGTTAAATGAATGCGGGTGACAGTACGGCAGTCCATTTACAATCTCTTTTGTCTTCCATGGACGAGATGCAGTCTCATGGCAAACCTTCCGTTATGTGGTCCAGATTGGGGCAATTATTCAGCCTCTCTTAAGAGATGTTAATGTGAAATTTTTTGCTCAGATACTATATAACCCCATGCACGCTCTGCGCGCAACACCTGCCTCTTGTTTTTTTTTTTGCGGCAAAAAGACGGGCCTTGGAGGTGGTCACCATTTTTGTTGGCACCACTACTATGGAGACTTACAGCCTAGTTGTGTCTCTTGTGACTGTCGTCACACCAACGTAGGTACCCACCGGTTAAAGAAACCGTAGGGTTATGTGGGACTTTCTCCCTGGAAAGGGAAGTCACCCACTACACCTCCACTTCAATGATATCTACTCTACTGGTCGTAACCATGTGAAAGAGGGTCTAGAGCCTATTTTTTAAGCAGATCTCTGAAATACCCAACCCCCCCCCCCCNTTGCGGCAAAAAGACGGGCCTTGGAGGTGGTCACCATTTTTGTTGGCACCACTACTATGGAGACTTACAGCCTAGTTGTGTCTCTTGTGACTGTCGTCACACCAACGTAGGTACCCACCGGTTAAAGAAACCGTAGGGTTATGTGGGACTTTCTCCCTGAAAAGGGAAGTCACCCACTACACCTCCACTTCAATGATATCTACTCTACTGGTCGTAACCATGTGAAAGAGGGTCTAGAGCCTATTTTTTAAGCAGATCTCTGAAATACCCAACCCCCCCCCCCCATGATTAGGTTTGTTGTTCCAGGTGATGGTTAGGTGAGTGTGTAGCACTGCTACTGGTGGGTTTCAATTTTTTTTCTTTCGATTTTGCATATTGGTGGGTGTGCGATGAGACAATTGATGATCTTCCCAAGTTTTGGGTTTGTGATAAGCTGGTTAGCGACGTTAGGTAGGTGTTCATTTGTTTGATGAAAGCTCTAATAATATTGGATGCGAGAAAAGTCGGTGGGTTGTGAATTTTTTTTTGGTTACCCATTGAAACGCTGCACCGATATTTACACATCTAAACAAACATTCTTGCCTGGAGAAGTTGCCATGTGGTGAATCTAAGATGATGTGACTTGAAAAAGAAGGGGTGAAACTGTTGTTCCTTACATATGTGTTTTGGACTGTGTAGTAGCTTCTGGGTAATTTGCTGAACTTTCTGACATTGTTGGAATGCATGGCTAATTGTTTACCCGAAAAGATTATAGAGTGGGCAAATGTTGATGAACAAGGGGGGGGGGACATGATGCGTTCTTGTACTTGAATACAGCGTAAGAGAATCGCTTTTAATTTGTCTTTTTTTTTTTGGGGGAAGATCGGATTTTATGATTGAGGATCTGACTTTTGTTGTGACTATTGTGCCGTTTTCTTAAGCCCACGTTCCTGGGTATTCCAGTGGTTTAAGTATCTTCCTTAGTAGGGTTTGGTACAGGTTCATGAGTTTGGGTCGCTTGTCCTTTATTCTCCAGGAGGGGTCGATGGTGTTGTTGGCGTAACTAATGAATTCGCCATCCATAGTGTATACCGAGGTCAGGTGACATGTCATGTATGATGAGTGGAGGTTTTTCAGTTTCCACTATGCTGAGGTCTTGTTGCACATGGACAATTTTTTTGGTATATTCATCATCTTTCATATTTATGCGATAGAGGAAAACCGAATTCTTATCTGTGTAACTTGTAAGGTTCCAGATTTCAAAGTGATCAGTAGTGGTCATTGACCGTCACTCAATCAAGGGAGGGCGTTGCCCTTCTAGTGAGCAAGCGAAGTTGCCCGAACGCACCCTTTATTCCCGATTTCCACCCACGAGGACATGACAGGGCCGGGTCACTTCGAGTTTTATTGGCTACAAAGTGCATGAAGGCTCTTTCATAACAGTACAAAACTCGGTCCCCGTTGTTCTAAAAACCAAAACAATGAACACCTTCACACACGGTAATATGATAAAGTATCCATGCTTGTTGTATTCCGTAACCCTTTCGCGTCTTGAGCGTAGCTTTGCACCCTTGTTTGTTTTTCATTTTTCCCCCATTCATCCCATCAACTGGCAGATGGAGAGACTCCCCTAGGAGGTACCCTCAAGATAAGGCTGGGGGAATGTGCCCCAAAAAATTTCGTAGAGAGGTGAGACAAGGTAGGTGGGTTGCCTAGACCAAGAACTGTCCAGAACAAGCCGGCAGATTCATTGCCAGTCATAAGGGGTAGAACCACTTACCCCTTGTGCCAGAGTCTATTATTGTATCCCCTATGCCAGAAAGAGGACAAAACACCATTCGATAATTCTCTCGATTATTTTCCATCTTGCCACCATGACTACAAATTTTACACAAAGCAAAATGTGGGTGTCTCGCATGGATGAAGTGCAGAGCAGTAGAATATCGACACAATTGGAAATGTTGGATAATTTGTGTTCAGTTTTAAGTGTGCTTTAATGAAAGGTGTCAAACAAGTCGAGCACACATTTACAATGAAAATAATCACAATGAGGCATATGTTAAATCTTCAATGTTGAAGCCAAGCGATGCATACTATGTACTGCAGTGAGTGGTTGCTTTGAGAAACTAAGTCAAGAAGTTGAGGAGTTCCAAGAATGTCAAAACGTAGTTAAATAAGAGTACAGCATTGTCAAAGATTTAGCGAAAAGAATCAAGACATCGATGTCATTCACGATACTTCTCTCGACCAAAATAGAAAGTGGTCAAAGTTGTCTTAACCATAGGGAACAAAACAATGGAGGTCAAGGCAGATGCAGCTGGCAAAAACTCCCTCACTCGATCGGCATAAATATCCAGAGGTTAATGCACAGTGGGCCACAGATGTAAGGACCAAAATGCCCAATCGCGGAGTACGGGGACTGGTGTACGTTTTCAATGTAACACTCCCCCCTTCGCTGTGATGTCCCGGAGCGTAAGCAAACATAGGCATATGGCGATGAAAAGTAGTTGTATATCAGATGCTCAACGTCTTGAAGCTTTTTGACGGGCTCACAACTTGGTCGTTCTTTGCGGCATCGGTATTCGAGGATGTCTACCATCACGTACTCGACATCCCCATCCACTTGAAAAGGAGACGGAGGTATAACGTCTCTGTCAGGGAATTATGTGCTAGAGTCCTTGTATTCTAGTAGCTTGCTCGTGTGGAAGACATGGTGGATCGCCATGCTATTAGGCATGCAAATTTGGGTGACAATAGAGCTTTGTATTCTCTCAATCTCAAACGGTGCCAAACCGGGGTTTGAGCTTTGTGAAGTCCTTCCCTCGGAGTTTAGTGTTCGTCGAGGCGAGGAGAAATCGGTCGCCAAAACTAAACACATTGTCATTGCGATGTTGGTCTGCTGCTCGCCTATGGTTGCTTGAGTATTCACGAGTGTTTGTCGTGTTTCTTCTCAAACGCTAGAGAAATCCCCGCAGTGAATTTCCACCGCAGGAAGATTGCGTCACTTTTAAGTCCTATCTATGTGATGGGAAGTTCAACGTGAACCACTTTGAATGGAGTTTTACCCATTGAGATATTGTTTTTGCTGGTTTTTGTAGATGGCCGGGGCAAAAAATACCTCCCATTCGGCTCTCTTCCGAGAGCTGCTACTCTTTGCGGTGGAAGTCACATTATTGTCTATAAGTTTGGCAGTTGGCGGTTTTGTCGCCCAATCCGTGTTGTGCGAAGAAGTTGTTCAAGCGTTCGATTGGTCCCCTCGGTCTTTCCGTAGGCTAAAAGGTGCAATGGCGTTGATACCTGGATCCGACTACAACAATGCGTCATCAATCCGTGCCAAAAATGGCAAGTGAAGCGGCTATCTCTATCATTGATGATGGTACATGGCATGCCACGAAGCTGCACAATCTAGTTTAGAAATATTCATGTTGTTCCTTCCGTGTTGACGGTGGTCATTGTCACGACGAAGTGCAATATTTTCACAACTTGTTTGCCACCACGAGGATAGTGTCGTAGCCCTTGGGGGTGGCAGGCAATCTTGTCACAAAGTTCATGCATATTTGGACGTACGGCTCCGTCGGAATAGGGAGAGGTTAGAGTAGTCCCAAAGGCCTCGTTTGACGGATTTTTTGCGGCTACCAGGCGTTGCATAATTTGTAGAAAGCTGCTGTGTTGGTCTGCATATTCTCCCACCATTAATGCTTTTCCACCTTGTTGAGCCTCTTATCATCACTGGAGTTTCCACCTAGACCGATGTCGTGGCACTCCTCCAATAGCATATGTCGTGTCTCTTTGCTCGTGGGTGCAACAACCTGTTGGGTAAATTATGAGCGCCGAAAGGGGTTGTTGAACCAGAATTTGATCTAACATGCCTGTCGCACTCCTTGTAATCCTTTGTGAACAGCCTCACGAGGTTCGGGTCTCGTTCGACGAGTAGTGTGTTGATCTCATACATAAATTTTGATCGTCGAATGAAAGCATCCGCTACATTTTTTCTAGGTTAATACTCAATGTTGTATTCAAAGTTGGACTTGAGGAATTCCATCCATCATGTTTGTCATCGGCTTGGATTTGGCTCAAGTTCGAGATGTTTTGGTACATGATGGTCGATGCGAGCGATGTATTGATGGCATTCCAAATAGCAGCGCTATGTTCTACGTGTGTGCACAAAAGAAAACATTTATTTCTCATGCACAACTTACTTGAGTTCCGGCCCATGCAGTTTAGTGACATTTACACAACCGTTTTTTCTCCACCATTGTTGTATTGGAGAAGAACTCCTCCAATGTTTTGGTTGGACACGTCTATGGCACTGACGTAGTCCACCATTACATCTGCCAATGCTAGGGTAAGCACTACAGTCATAACGTTTCTCAAGGAGTAAAACGGTTATTGTTTGTTATCCCCCCTACTCCAGACAGTGGTTTCACGAGTGAGATTGGAGTGAGGCACTGATACCCAGGCGTAGTCCTTCCAAAATCGATGGTAGTGATTTCAAAAACCTAAAAATGTGTGCACATCTCAAATGTTGGTTGGCGTCTACCGATCAGCAACTGCCTTCACTTTTTTGGATCAATGGTGACCCGTCCGTTGCCGATGATGTGGCCCAAATCAAACGGTGAACAAAGTCCCATTTTGAGAGCTCTTCATTAACTTTCTCCTTTTGTAAAAGCTCGAGAACTTGCTGGAGATGTCTTATGTGCTCCTCTGGGGTACGGTTGTACACGAGAATGTACTTGCGATATACGACAACAAAGTCATCAAGGTACAGGTGAATAATGTTGTTCATATCCTCAATTTCCTTCTCAGATACGCGTATTTGATTATAACCGCTGCATAGGTCAGTCTTGGTGAAATTTTATGCCCGGAAGAGTTGGTAAAGAAGTTCACGTGCTTGCGGACGAGGAGTAGTGGTTCTTGAAAGTCGTGTCATTCAGCGTTTGGTAGTCTACGCACATCTGCATCTCTTTGATTCAACATTTCACAAAACACACAGGTTTTGCATACGGTGACGTGGATGGTATAATATATCCTTGACAGAGCATCTCATCGAGCTCCCTTTTTAGTTTAGTGAGCTCGTGGTCGCTCATCTGATGTGTCCCATTCACCTTTGGTTTGCTATCCGACTTCAGGTTTATCTCGTGATTGGCGTTTTGTTACGGACATAGCTCTTGATGCAGTCCACTAGAAAAAAAACATTTTGTTCACTCTTGAATGAGTGGTACAAAATCCTTTAAAATGGCTGTAGATATACCAGGTTTTGAGACCAATGTGGTTGCCTCTCCTACCGCGATTTCTTCTACTTCTCTTGCCTTCACACGGACATAGCCATGCTTAAGCTCCACATTGTAGATATTTTTGGACAACAATTAAAAACATCAACTGGTGTGCGGTTGCTGCAACTTGCTCTACTCCTTCAACCATTCTTGGTTCCCAAAACTACCACTTCATCGTGGGTCAATCGCCCAGAGGTAGATGTTATTTTGTGCCATTCATGCTAACATACACAGAGTTGCTACTCAAGTCTATTTACGGATTACGTCTATGAAGGATGAATCTTCGGTTTCTCATTGGAAATTTTCTCCAACCCATTACATCATACCGATCTTTTATTTACAAGTGGAGAAGCTCGCAAAGTGAATAGATCTCCACTCATCCATTGGCCATCTTTTTCTTCAGAAATTCTCGAATTTGTATGTATGCTAAGCTTCCAAACCATGTCTTTGCTAAAAAAACTATGAGCAGCTCCTCCAGTGTGAGTAGTGCTAGTATTAGTCTACGGCATTTAAAACTCCTCGGTTGTACCCGTACCAGTTTTACTAGTTCGTCTTCCTTGTACCCTCGTCAAAATTTGCAATCTCAGGAACCCTCGTATGTGCTGATGCGAGCCTCTCGGATGGGCAATCAGTCTGCAGAGATTTTCTTGATCTCATAGGAGTTTGACCATCTAGTACCCTACTGCTCATTGATTTCGACGATGGGTTTTTTTAGAATTTAGGAATCCTTGATTTTGACCAGGGTTTAATTATATTAGTGTTCCGTTAAATTCGTCGAGCAGCTTATGCATGGTCCTTTAATTTCGACGAGCGGTCGAGGTCAAATTCTTCCTGTTCGTTAATTTTGACGTCGTGCGACCGTTTGCGAGTGCGCGCGCACGCATTGAGTTGGGAAAAAAAATCTTAGCCCAACAGTCGTCACCGCGTCGATGAAGGTGGCGGTAGTAGCGTATGCAATACGGACGCGCTAAGTGTTGAGCTGCCCTTGCCTAAGGCCTGCATGCCTCCATAAAGACATGAAGGCCGTGGGCAAGAGCAGGTACACACGTCATTGTCGACCTACACCCAACTTCTTCCTTCCCTGATCCACCATGGACCGGTTTTTGAAGGTGTCCGCCGACGAGAGGACTCGTCGTCTGCACGAGGCCGCTCGTCAGGGTCCTCCTCCACGCCCCGTGCCAACGAGACGACCTGTGGGACGTCCGCGGAAGGTAACGAAGCTGACTTCGGACAACACGGAGGCTCTGCGCATGCATGCCGACTTCGTCGGCACGTACGTGGAGTCTCCGTTGTCCCTACCCGCTGCTCCGATGGAGGACAAGGCGTGTAACTCCACGTTGACGATGTGTCCCTCCCGGAAGTTCACAAACTACACACCCAGAGCAAGCACGTCAACTGTTGCTGCTCCACGAGCTGCTTCTTCCCTCTCTACCCCTCGTGCGCGTCGTTTCACAGTGGTCGAGAAGGATAAAGCATGTGTGGAATCTACACCCCCTCCTCCACGCTTCACATCGACAAGGGCACGGCTTCCGACGATGCACTTGTACCCTCCAAACCTCCTCCTCGCACCAGGCAGCGCTCGGGGTCGGTTGTCATTGGTTCCCCGAAGCTGCCCGTGGTGCACGTCGTTTCGAGCAGCCCATCAGCGTCATCGGCGAAGTCCGGAACGTCAAGTGGGACGGAGGAGCAGTCGTCAGACGACTCGACCGACACGGACTGCCTCGCGGTGTAGCTCTCCGAGTCAACGACGTCCACATCAGCTGCATCATCTCCAACTTCGAAGAAGCGTGGCCGCTACTGTGATTGGTTCAGTACCGGATACTTCAAGATAATTTTCAAGTCGTACAAGTCTCATCCGACGGCTTACGCCGCTGTTATGCATCTTAGGAAAACATTTAGGACTCCTCATGGTTACTCAGTGTATGACAGATTTGCTCCTAGCACAGTGGCAGGATGGTTTGTGGATGGTACAAAAGTAGTGAAGAAGCAATACGAGGGTGCGGTGCTTGCTTCTATTGCGGTGCAGACGGTGCGCCTATTCGAGACAAGCACTTTTTCTCTGCAAACCATCCTAGCAGTAGGATGGTTTTTTCTCTCGAGTAGGCGCACCATCTGCGCCTATTCGAGGGAAAGAATGGAAACATGGGTGCAAGGGTAAAAGTGCTTGGCTCGACGAACACCCTGCGATCGTCCATGAGATTAAATCGATGCTCCGGGATGCTCGGTCGGTTGGACATGCCCTAAATTCAAAGATCATCCTCCGCGAGATTCGTGGGGTCATTGCTCGGCACGCCCCAGATGAGCTCGAACGGATGGGTACAAGTGCTTTTGCTCGGTCGTGGGTCCGTCGTTTTATAAAGAGAGAGCTTGGGTGGACGTGGCGTAGCGGAACTACTGCTGCGCAGAAAGTTCCGGATGACTACGAGAAAAAGTAATTTCCATCGCCGTGCAGCATGCATGGTGAACCTGTACGGCATAAAACCCTTCATGGTACTAATGGGGATCACACTGGCATCCAGCTTCCTCCCTCAGCAGGTCACACGTATGCGCCGATAGGGTCCGAGGACATCCAGATCGTGGGGCTCAAGGACAAACGTGCCATCACCGCGCTTGTCACATCATCCATGACCGGAGAACTCCTGCCGATGCAGCTGATTTTTGGCGGGAAGACCTCTCGCTGTCTTCCACGTGGAGTCCACACCGAGGCCCTCATCGACGCTGGTTGGAACCTGACGTGCACGCCCTCCCATTGGGCCAACGCTGGCACGACAAAAGAGTGGATTTGCACCATCGTCCACCCGTATTACAAGCGGACGTGTGCGGCACTGGGGGTCCGCAAGGGCGAGGCAGATCTGCTGCTTGTGCTCGATGCCTCGCGTCCGCACGCGTCCGCTTCTTTTCAGCTCTGGCTGTAGGAGAACTTCAAGTTCATGCACACTGTTTACATTCCTGCAGGATGCACATCGAAAGCGTAGCTTGCTGACGTGGGCATCATTCGCCCGCTAAAGAACAATCTGGAAGAACTTTTTTCGATGTTGGGTGCGGAGTGTAGTCGTGAAGGGGGAACGATGCACATCGGCGTGAAAGACCTCAAGGAGGAGGCATGCGCATGGTTCATCCATGCATGGGACTACATCCGTGAGGCGGAGCCCATGGTAAAAAACGCATGGGCTCGCTCGGGTTTCACTCGTGTATTCGATCCAGCATTCCGTCGTGATGCAGCCCCATACGCCGGCAAGCTGCTCTTCCATGACAAGGCATGTGATGAGGAGGATTTCGTAGAGTAGGATTTCTCATGTGCCTTGCGTATATGGCTCACAGTGCGAAAAAAAAGAGTATTCTTACCACAATCTCTCTCGATGTTCGAATGTTTGACTATCCAAGTTTTTGCAACTTTAAAGTAAGAGTACCTGAAATCGCCGAATATTTTTCCACATTCGTCTATTAGTTTTTTCATGTTTCTTTCACACCCAAACAAAGCAGCAGTGGCACCCAGCCCCTAAATGGGATAAATGATGAGGTAGACTCTTGAATTCGACGAACCACATTTAATGATAATTCAGTAGTCCCTTGAATTCGACGAGCACATCAAATTCAGCGACTCTCAACTAGGTCAAAAACATTTCATATCAAAATCATCGAGCAGCTGGGTATTATCCCTTGCCATTTCCTGACACATCATTTTTCTCCGTTGCTTTACCCTCTCTCTGTCCTACTACTATGATTTTGGATAATCGCGTGAGATCTACCCCCGCTTCACGCAAGTCCAACAGAGTCATTGATTGTGCTGAAAGACGACATCAATGTCCATCAGAGATGAGGTTTCCACCTCTTATGAATTCCCTCTACCATAATAAGGGTTGTGCTTTTGGGATGCAAGCCATTCGATGCCTATATCTACATATTGTAGTTGGCTATTTTTATGTAATCGGCTTCTGCGGTCATTCATGGAAGGTGGTCTTAAATCCCAAACATGGCTAGTACTTGCCAAATCTTGCTTGAGGTCGTTGTAGTGGAAACAGATTTCATCGGGGGTGATGTCACTGTCGTTGATTATTGCACCAAAATGCGGGATGTTCTCTGTTACGGTCGACTACTGACATAGTGTTGGAGCATGTACAATGCATCAGACTTCTCGTCCATCTTACCGAAGTGGGCGAGAGTGGCATGCACGATGCCATTCCACCTACCCACTGCATACAGAGAGGTTCCAAGTTGGATTGATGTACTTGAGAGATAGAACGTCTGTGGTTGACGATGTGAGAGTGGTCGTGTGAGCCATTGATCGAGTTGCGCCAGTCTTTTGCTACCGTTGGCTGACCTTTAGACTAGACCAGCAACTCAGAGCTGTGTAGCACGAAAGTGAGGCCACGAGGTCAATTTTCTTTTTCTCATTATTGACCCCAATAATGGTGAAGTATGTCTCCAAACTTGTTACTTACATCATGAGTTGGTCCCTTAGATTTTGGATGGTTAAACAGTTGTAGAGGCAATGGTAAATTTGGGGTTCACTCAAAAGTTAAGGATTTCTCTTGGCGAGCACTGCTTCTCGCGCGCTTGAATTTCATAACGCCTCCATCGCCGTGTTGAGCTACTGGATCAGATGGGCATTGAGGCTCTCCAGCCACGACAGCTTTTTATATAGGTCTTTATTGATGTGAGCCTATTGGTCGGTGTCTTCCATCATGCCAGGTATCGACTCAGCAAACAATAGAGGGGGGAAATGGTCTTCTGAGCCTTAGGGTTTTGCAACCGGGTTAGTCGTTCAACTGGTTGGTGTTGTGCCATGCACCGGGATAGTTTTCGCTACTCGTTGGTTCACAGGAATAGCATTATTGTTGGCATGCTACTTAGCCTCCGTTGTCGGAGTCCTTGTCAATTGCCACTACTCGTCATTGGGTGCGCTTGCTCCGTTAACTGTTATTGTTGCGATATCTACGGGCTTCTAAATTGTGGAGATGCACTGAAAACTTGGGCAAGGTTGTTGCCTTGAAGCAAACATGTTGAATAACTCTCCAACGCCATTGTGCTCTAGTCATTGTGCAGGATAGCCATGCTACGCCACAACTTTCTGAATTTCCTTATACGTGTTAGGCCATGGATAGCATGCCTGCACTAGGAATGCATCCTGAGACCATTTATGACTCGTATTATTGGTCAAAGTTGACTACACATTTTATGGATGCTGTGATTTTTCAACATTGAATACACATTTTATAACATTGTGTTCGTCATCAGTGACATACCGTACTTGGTCATGAATTCGCCAAAAAATACATTTTCCAGTTCGGCTATGCGTTCCATAAACTATTATTGGGCAAGTCATGCTGTTAATTCGGGCGACACCAAAATATAGTGCAACCCAAGAATCCCGAGGGAAAGAGACTACAGATGGGGCCGTTCGATTCCAAAATAGTCTTAAAAAGAACTTTCCCTCGTAGAATGATGTACCATGTCAGCCTGCATGGTGCCCGAGTTGTCGCCCTCCACCGCCAAACATGCGTTTATGTGCATGTTTGACGTTTGACATCACCGTTTGGCTTCCTCCCGAAGGCAAAGTGCATATTGTCTGTGAAATTTAGACTTATGAATTTCCTAGTGTAACTGTAGCGCGAGGTGTGGCACGTGGCCTGACCTGGCCAGTGTGGATGAGTTGAGGGTCAAAGACCCTCAACTACCACGGTTTTGGCACGGTGAGCCAAGGATTCCATCCGTTCATTACATTTGGTATCAAAGCGCTGTGGTTCAACACCCATTGTGGACACTGAGGGCGGATCTATTCCTGTGTGGGAGAAATGTAGCGCGAGGTGTGCCACGTGGCATGAACTGTTCCTGGCATGTGGGGCGTCGGATGGGATGAGTTGAGGGTCGGAGACCCTCAACTGGCGCGGTTTTGGCGTAGTGGGCCAAGGATTCCATCCGTTTGTTGCAATAACACCTTGGGGGACAACCCATAAAATGGAAAAGGAATCGTGTGTAGGTAACCTTGAAAACGAAATCAAAATCTCGGTGAATTCATGATCCAATGCTGTATTCCCACTTTTGTTGTTCATTGCACACGGTAGCCACACTGTTTTGATAAGTACTAAATGCTTTGATACTCGCTAGAAAATGCCTTGTATGTCAAAGCTTTGATTTTCCCCTCTGATCATTTCTAGGTCGTGCTATAACGTGAAAAACACAACCACACACGGTATGATATTGTGGCCATAGTCAATGACATATGCCATTGTGACCAGTCACTGTTAACAATATCCACACAGTGCCACTAGTTATTAAAGGTATTCATACTCTCTAGTCCATGGCTATTGTACTTCCTGGTCCATGCCTATTATTATCCGTACATTATGATTGCCCCCTTTGACCAGTTCTGGCTCGTGCCTTTATCTGTCAAAATTGACCACATACCAAAATCTATAATTCAAGACATGCTAAGGTCTTGTTCTAAAGATCTTCAAAGGTGACAGGTTTTCTCGAGATATGCTTTTAGACATGGCAACAAAGCAAAAACCCCTCGGGCTCCACGTATAATTGCCTTACAACAACTACCACCCTCAGAGCTGCCTTCGGGCGTCTATATCATCATAGCTGAGCCGATATCTGATCCAATCATCCTCAACAATGGAGGATTTTTTTTCTCAAAATGGTGTTATACGAGTGCCTAAGAGCACGTGGCTAACCCTAAAAGTTCCTCCTTCCTCTTGTTGCCCAAGCTTGTCACGTCTAGCAAGTTTTGAAAATTGCCTTACTTGACTAACGGCTTCAACAAAAAAGGAATCACAGCAAGAAAAGGGTTTTCATCCTTGAAGCCCTTCAAATGCCATTCTTAGAAGGTCTACACATGGGCTTTTATTTGAATAGACTCGCGCAACGCCTCGGAGAATTTAATTCCAAGGTGTTGTCTTCCAGAGTTTTTTTGGCCTGGAGACTGCAGCGTAGACTTAGAAGCTACTTTGTGTTCTTTCGACTCAAAAAGGACACTGCCTAGGACCCTCCAGACTGGTCATTTGGTCAGCCACCGCAAACCACCCCATCCCCCGTTCTTCTCCCCCAGAAGTTGGCATTAATGTAGCATGATGTGAGTCCATCCGGTATGACACTCACGAAGGCCATCTGGCCGAAAAACATTTTTCATGTTTTCCTCACACCTGTCTACCACCCTTTAGCCACATCCTCTCTACTTATTTTGCGAATCGCAACCCTTGCAGTGTTGAGATGTGTGCTACTGTCCACGTCTCAGCCTCGGCCGTCGAGGGAACAATTGCTACCCTGATTGTTGCTTAACTGCCTCGCAAACGTCTTGTCACCAGATCCCTCATGCATACGTCGATAGCTCCTTCCGTACATGTCCATCGAAAAATCCAACGACGATTTGGAAACCAGCAAGGAGGTCCAATTGGCTCAACCGCAAAGATGGGTTCAGCCTCGCACGTTGCTTTGCATCAAAGTACGTCAGACTGAAGCTCTGCTTGTCGCACTTCTCAATGCCCAAAGTGCAACCAACGCTGGTGTAACGAAGATAGCAATGGCACATATTTGATCGATTTCTTCTCCGCTCCAGCTAACGCGGGTACATCCTCTCTCGTTGCCTACAAAAATGCAGCTCAGCCCGTCGCCGCTGCCTTTGCAGCTCAAAGTATTGATAATGAGCCTATGTTTTGGATTCCGAACCCATCATTGATGCCTCCACAGGCACCAAGGGAACTGGAAGATGAGTTTGAAGCTCTATTGTCATATTTGAATGATGCACTTGTTCTACACCAGCAAAAAACAAGAAAGCTTTGCCCACTAGATTATGGACTGTTTTGAGGTCGTTGAAATAAGACAAGCATTTTCATCGAAGCAACTGATAAAAATCTCTGCATTGTCATCCCGGACCATTTTGCATACACCACATATTATCTCTCACACGTGCATGATGCGGCTACCTCCATCCAAAACATTGACATTGACATTGAGGTTGATGCCGACATCGACATTGGCAAGGGATCATGCTTCATGATATGATACGATATGGTCTTGTGATGTGATCTGATGTGATGTGATGTGATGTGATGTGATGTGATGTGATGTGACGTGGTTCTATGGGTTTTGATGCAATTCAAGGCATTCGGTATGATGCAATGTGATGTGATGGGTTGTGATGCACTGAGATATGATGCAATGCGATGTGTTGTGATTGTGCTGCAACATTGACAGTGAGAGTGAGTGATGAAATAGTGACAACAAAGACAATGATGATAACAACGATGTCCGCGGTGAAAGAGATAGAAACCTGTCAGCAATGGTGATGACAATAGTAGTAGCAACGATGATGACAACAGCGACGATGATGACAACAGCGGCGGCAATCGCCAGAGAAATAGTGTCGTTGTCATTTCTGAATTGCCTCTCCCCATCTCTCTCTTTCAATATCTCTCCCTCTCTCTTCACACACACATACACACACATTCTCTCTCTCTCTCTCTCTCTCTCCCTCTCTCTCTCTCTCTCTCTCTCTCTCTCTCTCTATCTCTCTCTCTCTCTCTCTCTCTCTCTCTCCCCATATCTCACTCTCCCCCCTTCTTTTCATCACCTTGTTTACTTGTGGTTTAGGCTTCTTTTCTAATGAAGTTGATGGCCTTGCCGCTCACTACCTTGTAATTATGCTTGGAATTCATCTTGAAGATTGAAGACTGTGAAATTTGATATGATACATTGTGTTGTGATGTGATGTGATGTGATGTGATGTGATG
>SZWC01021216.1:7428-46922 GCA_023375785.1 Penium margaritaceum | reverse complement strand
GGCGCGATCCGAGACCTGGTGAACCGGGGGTAGTGGGTGGGCGGGGGGGAGGGAGGGAGCTTAGACTCCTGGACAGCGAATCTGATGGTGACAGGAGCAAGTCGATGGCCACCATCAACATGGCCATTGATGGCCATAATTTACAAATGAGGAGATACAATGTCGCATGTATGTATGTATGTGTGTGTGGTGTTGTTGTTGTGGCCTGCTGTGCCGTGCGCAGGTTTCACTGCAGAAGCGAATGGCGCTACCACGATAATGCTGGAAATCACATCCTCGTTACTGGATGACGTCGCACGGAGCATCGCCCACACCATCATACGTCATGGCATGCCATGGTGCAATGCTGGTCTGTGACCCCGATGAAACCGCCCAACCGCAGTACGAGAGGGGGGGTTTCTCAGGCGACAAAACTGACCAGGGCACGAGCCTCATCCAGGCAAGGTACACAAACGGACGGAATGAGAGCACGTGTGAACCGCTTGTTTCGTTTCAAACCAGAAAACAATATCAATCGTTTTGATGTCATAAATCTATCTATCCATTAAAACCAAAAAAACTCTCATGCCATGAATTGTCTCAAACCACCCAAATCGATCGAAAACAATCGATAACGAACCACATGCAGTCGTCTGCTATCCGACGCCAAATCGCAAAATCAGATATCGCAAAGGCGGCCTCCGAACGACTGCAAGCGACCCATCAGCAAAGCTACAGCGACGTCTAGATGCGGGGAGGTGTATCTCTCTTTCGAGCACTTTCTGTGATTATGTTTCCACGAAGCTTCTTCCGAGATACGAAGAGAACCTGCAGCCCAGTGACGATCTTTCGTATACTTAAGTGGTGAAGGGAAAGCTGATCGTGTTCGACATACCCCAATCCTCCACACTATTCTTCGCCTGCGAGAGGGAAATTTTCTAGGAACCAGGAACAACGCTGGGGATTCCCCATTGAAGAATCCCGAGAAACATCCAAAAACCTTCACCTTATATTGCTCCATATCCCGTTTATACATGAATTCCTTAATTGAAATAAATTTCTGATATTTCGAATTTCTAGCTATGATTGAACCTCTCCATTCAAGGTGAACCTATTCCTCCTTTTTTATATCTCTTTTAGGCGACAAAGGAAGCTTATGAGCCATTCAATGTGTAGAATGTCACAAATTTCAAGAAAATAACACCAAAATACTGAATTGTTCGTGTACCGTACTGCCCCTTACTTTCGACAATTTTTCTAAACTGAATTAAGTGACTGTTATGTTCGACAATAATTTTCAGCCTTCTAATTTTGGACCTGTTTCGTCCAAAGCTCTTGGGTTTTCCTGCTGCCTGAATTTGTTCGAAATCCCCGTTCACGTTCCTGGCCTGTCCCTAGAACTTCAGTTTTCAAGTCTTCGAATTTCAAGGAGGGAAAGCGAAGTTGCATCTTGCAGCTCGCTCCGCACGCAGTCGCGCAGCTCGTCTCGCGTTTCGCAACCTGCCACGTCCACGTGACTTCCCCACCATCGCAGGATTGCGCGCGGAACGTGGATATTTCACGTTCTGTCCGCAGTCCTTAGAACAGTTCGCTAAGGCTGAAACCGTGTGTAGAGAAAATAGAATTTCGCAATTTTGAGAGTGATTCGTCCAAAAGACCAGAATTATTTAGGTGCTTGAATGGTCGAAGGAAAATAATTATTTTAGTCGAATGTATGGGGCACTACGGTAGTTGGCAAAACAAAACAATTTTGAAAAAGCAACCAAGGGTACAATACTACACGCCAAGCGTGTATGGGTTACGAAGTGAATTGAAAGCATAAGAGGAAAGATTTATATGGGTTAAACAGTTCAGATACCCATAAAACGCAAAGTGTGACTCCCATCCGCCCATCGCTTGGAACAAAAGTAACGACCCGCGCGTCATTCGGAAGAAAAGCAACCATCCACCCGTTGCTCAGCTAGAAAGCAACCATCCACCCATGTTAGTTTCACTTATCAAGGACTAACCGTACCTGCGTTACATGTGTAGCACGTTGGGCACGCTATTACTTTTTTTCATCTGAAATCCATTTTCGCGTTTCCTTTCAATTTTCCGTACAACGACACAATGCATGCTAGTGAACGCAACTTCAAATGTGTACACATGTATGCAGAAATACTTGGTTCGACGATCAACTCGGTCACGATGGAAGGGGTACATGCTTTTAGATAACAATAGAGGTCTTCCGCTGCCTTCGTCGTTGCTTCTCCTTTGCCATGTTGACGTTACGTACACTTGTAAACAATAAGGCGGATGAAACACGGCCTGCATGCTCAAATGCCAGCCTGACTGCCAAACCTACATGTGCGGAAATGGAGGCACTCCACTGACCCTCAACCCTTGTCTCACATGTGTAATGCACGCGCATTGGTAGCATAACCTGTCCATGTACGTAACAATGGTCCCTGACATGCATTGGCGGAAGGTCAAGGTCAACGAGAGGTTGGACGGAGGTTTAGCGAGTCCCCCCCCCCCCCTTGTGTCTGTCATTTCGGCTTCTCCAGCGCCGATGTGCGACTATGCCAGGGTTCCGTGTGTTCGCGATGGAGCGTCAACATGGCGCTCTCTCTCTTGATCAAGCGAGGTGAGTCGATTTGCAGGGTACGTCAGGCATTTATTTTGTTCACAAAATGCCAATGTGCCCATTCTTGGCGCTATGGCGCCCCAGACCCGAGGCATTGCCCGGAGGGCGAAGGCTCTCGCCTCTCCTCGACCAGTTCGTGTACATTCGACAAAGCCGCCCACTTGCCCACCCCTGTCATGTTCCTAGAGACAGCGTTCTACAACTTTCGCGCTCTCACCACCGATAGGTCCAATCACACGAGGACGGGATGTCACCTCCGGCCGGGGGGTCTTGCCCGTGGCGGCTCATTTCCGCGTGCCACAGCCGCTACCTCCCCGTCATACGCCCTCGCCGGCACCAGGCGCCACAACTGTGTGTGGCCTTTTAGACCCAAGGCAGTGCAACTTTGGACGGCCGAACCTACCGACGGCTATGGGGTGGCGCTCAATTGCCATGGGTGTGGCCCTGTTGGGTGTGTTGGTTTTCACGCATCTCTCATTTGTACTCTGTTGTGTCCTCTTGGCTTGTGTACATCGGCGTGCAGATGACTGACGGCGAGACTCGACACTGCGAGAGTGTCGCGCAGTGGAGCCGACACACGCTGAGGCCCATGCACCGTCCACTGAAGCCTCCTCTCTACGACGATGCGCTCAGCTCCATGGGCATGCCTCCGCGGTGGTCGAGCCGCCGGCGGTCACTGCCACTGCACATGTTGTTTCCATGCACTCAGCTCTGTTTCTGGTTGTGGCACTGCCTTTGCATCGTCATGCTATGCCTAGGATCCATGTCTCCTGTTCTATAGCCCTGCTTGGCGTCACTGACTGTCGTACGCACTGCCCGGGCTTGGGCAGCCATAACTCTTCACTGCTATTCTTCTAGCGGATTCTCACCGCACGACTGCGTTTGCAACGTTGGTATTACGGTACAGTCCAGTTTTCAAGCAAAACAGACAACGTCCGGGTTTTGGTCTGTAAGGCGTCTGGCAGGGCTCACCGAGAAAACCCTGCCTGCTAGAAAATAGGTCTAGGAGTACTTTCCGATTGGCTCGTTAGCTGAGTAACAAGTCCTACACTACGGGGGGGAGCTAGAACTTGGAGGGGTCTCCCATTGTTGCTCATTCTTCATTCATAACCAGTTACTTTCAGTTTTCAGCTGCTTTCTGGCGCTAACACAGGCGCGCGCGTTTCTGAGTAACAAACCCAGAGCTTCCAGACTTAGACTCTAGAGTAGCGGACTGAGGGGGCAGCTGGCTTAAGCAACAAGCGTGGAAGCCCGCACACTACATGAACAACGCTGTTGCCCCAACCTACTGCCTAGGTTTTCCAGCTTGGTATCAGAGCCAGAGCGTAGTAGCAGCAGCAGAAGACGAGCGAGCAGGTGCCAGACAACGTCGCCGGACCCCCATACGCGCCAGTGCAGGGGAAATGCTGCCGGATTTTTTCTAGCAGCATTGACCCGCCAGGTGGCAGCGTCACATTTTTTCCCACGACAGCTGGGCCACAGGAAATGCTGCCGAAATTTTTTCGGCAGCACTGACCCCCGTGCGTGACGCGAGGAGGTGAGCGGCAAGCGACGTCCGGCACATGCGGGCGACAACGCACGTTGCAACATCACCCAGGTGTAGTGACTAGCACCAGCACGCAGCAGCAACAACCTGCAGCGACGGTAGTAGCACGCAACGAAAGCAAGCTGTGGCAGCAGCAGCCACTAGCAACTGCATGCAGTAGCAGCAGCAGGCAGAAGCAGTAGCTCGCAGTAGCCCGCAGTAGTAGCAGCCCGCAACAGCAGCTCGCAGCAGCAGCAGCGTGTAGCAGTAGCCCGAAGTAGCAGCCCGCAGCGTCACTGAGCAGCAGCTGCAGCACGCAGTGGCAGCAGCAGCGTGCAGCAGCACCAATGCTCTGTAGCGGCAGCAACAACGAGCTGCAACAGCACCCAGCTACACCAGCAGCAGCAACAAGCAACTGCTGGCAGCAACAACAAGCAACTGCTGGCAGCAGCCAGCCGCGGCTGCTGCTGCTTGCTGCTCCCAACGAGCAAGTTGCGAGCAGCAGTCCATTGCTGCTAGCGAGTAGCAGCCCGCTGCTCGCAACAGACAGCGGGCTGCTGTCTGCTGTGAAAAAAAAAACAAAAAAAAAACGACGAGAAGGAGAAACAAAAAAATCCCCCACCACCCCGCCCGGAGCAGCAGCCCGCAGCAACAGCGAGCAACAGCTGCAGCATGTAGCAGCTGCAGCAGCGTGTAGCAGCAGCAGCATGCTATAGCAGCCATGGCAACCGTATGAGCTCGTAACAGCAGCAGCTGCAGCTGCAACTGTAGCCGCAACAACAACAGCCGTAGTAGCAGTAGCCACAGCCGCAGTAGCGGCAGCAGCCGCTGCAGCCATAGCAGCAACAACAGTAGCTACAGCGGCAGCAGCACCTGCATCAGCAGCCGCAAAAACCGTAGGGGCAGTAGCACCATCAACTGCAGCAGCAGGAGCAGCAGCGTCTACAGTAGTTGCAACAACAGCAGCAGTAGTAGCGGCGGCCCCAACAACCGCCGCTACTAACGTCAGCACCCCTCTGTTGACGTCACTGCTGACGTCACAGCAGACGTCATTGCTGACATTATAAAAAAACACAATAGAGGGGGAGAAAGGGAAGGGGGAAGACAACCAAAGGGGGTGGATAGAATTCCCACTACCCCAAGCCACTGCTATTATCAGCAACACAAAGAAAAGAAAACACAAAGAGGACACTACACCATGGTTGGTAGTCCAGGTGAGGACGGGTCCTCCTCTGTTGGGGGGATCCCTACCCTCCCGTTTCTTGCAGTAACTGCAGCAGCAGCTTCAGCAGTAGTAGCAGCAACAGCAGCAGCAGTAGCAGCAGCAACAGCAGAAGCAGTAGTAGTAGCAACAGCAGTAGCAGCAGCAGTAGCAGCCCACTGGTGTCCTTGGCGGCAACCCTGATCCCCTCGTCGCTCTTCAGCAACAGCTCGCTGCCTTAACGCAGCAGCTTGCAGCGCTACAGCCAGTAGCCTCCCTAAATGCCACCAGTGCGCCGCCACCGTTCATTCCTCCAGGGCATGCCAGCCCAGCTGTGTCTACTGCCACGTACTACCTAACATAGCAGCAGACTCAGCGCCAGCGGCAGACAGTGACCTCCGTCCTTGGCCCCATTCTGGGCGCCGGCCGCAGGCAGGACTTTGAGACGCCGCCGCCGCCGCTTCAGGCCGGCGAGCAGTTCCGGAGCTGGGAGCTCAGCTTCCGGATCTGGGCGCAAGGTGAGGACCTGTGGGCGTACTACACCCTCCCTTACGACTCCACCCAGGCCAACCAGCTGTATGGCACTAGTCGCACCGTCCGTGTCCTCGTCCCAGTCGCCCCTCCAGCTTCCCGCCTGGCCCTAGAGCCTTTCCTCGGCGACTTCAGCTCTGGCGACTTCCCACACCCTGCAGCCGCATGGCACGTCCTCACCAGGCCCCATCGCCTGTCCAGCGACGCTGAGATCAGCCGTCTGCTCCGGAAGTTCAACTCCATGCACATGGGGGAGACAGAGACAGTCACTGCCTACTGACAGCGGGAGGAGGACATCCTTCATCATCTCGGCAAATCTGCTCCACCGCTTCTGTCCGCACTCCTCACCATCAAGTGCGGCGCTACCAGCGCATACGCGGACGTCTTCGTGCACTACCCCAAGGACGTCCTCTCCACCATGGCGGCCCAGGGCACCCTTATGCCCTGGGCATATGAGGTCTTCCTCTGCATTGAGGAAGCTCACCATAAAGTCCGAGCTCCATCGGACGGAGGTGCTTCCATCCGGTGCCGTCGCCTCCCCTGCCGTCGCCTCCGTTGCCGTCGCCTCCCCCACCGCCTCATTGTCTTCGTGGAAGAAGAAAAAGATCTGGGATAAGAAAGGCAATGGTCTGCCGCAATAGCAGTAGCAACAGCCGTTGAACGGGTCCAACGGTGGTGGCTCGGTCTGCCACAACTGTGGCCAGCCCGGGCACGGGTGGTTCACGTGCCCTCTCCCGACGGACGAGGCGCGCGTCATCGCCACCATGTGCCGCCAGTGTGAGCGCCGTCTCTCCTTAGCCGTCGTCACTGCTGCTGGCCCTGACACTTTAACCTCGCCCAGCAGCTCCGCCCCTCCGACAACTCCGTAAGTCCCGCAAACACCCGCGCCGCAGCAGTATTACCCACAGTCGTCGGCGCCTCCATTCCCGTCACCGGCACTGTCCCTCCCTTACCCGGGCTCCGGTGCTGTCACTCCGCACTCGGTCTACACTCCCGGGCCATCCTCCCGTGAGCGTCAGCTGGAGCAGTTTATCGCGCTTCAGCTCGGCCTGACGCGCCCTCCTCCCCAGGGAAGTGCGAGTTGCATCACCTCCTTCTCTCCTGCCCCGCCTTGCATGACTGAGACTGATCTGCGGCCGTGTCCCGTTTCCTCGTCTGTCGCATCGTCTCCCGTGGTCTCCTCTACCCCTTCCTGTGACGACGTTGCATGGCTTGACGATTGGCAGTCTCGGTTCGTGCCTCCCTCCACCACGTCCGCGTCCCTTGCTTGCTGCCATGTGACCGTTAGCGATCTGGCGGCCCCGGTCCAGGACCCCGCTGAGACCTGGATCATCGACTCCAGGGCCACGCATCACATGACGGTCTCTCGTGAGGCCTTTAGTATGCTCGGTCCTGTAGGCAATATCTCCGGTATCCGGACGGGCTCTGAACAGGTGTTGCCTATCCGTGGTGTTGGCGTTGTTCGTTTCTGTGGTCCTGCCGGTGACATATTTTTGACTGACGTCCTCTTCATCCCTGGTCTCGAGCTCAGCCTCCTATCCGTCAGTGTACTTGACCGCATGAGCATGGACGTTGTGCACTCCCGTGGTGTTGGCACTGTGTCGCTGCATCCGTCTGGTCTCGTTGTCCTACACGCCACCGCCTAAGGTAACCTATGGCATGTGTCCCGTCTCTCCTCCTCCCCTTTCGTCTCCTCCCTGTCAATTGCCACAGGCCTTGTGTTTTACACTAGCACGCTTTCTCCTTCACACACTCGCCTCTTGTACCGCCATCTTTGCCACATCCACACTGCCGCCGTAGACAGCATGCTCCGCACCCAGCCGGCCAAAGGGCCTCGTCCCGGAGATTTTCCCCCTCCCGTGCCCCACCGAGTGAATGGATTGCGCTCTGGGGAAGATGCACCAGTCCACGTACCCTCTGTCTTCCTCCCATGCGTCCGCCCCTCTTGACCTTGTCCACTTGGACGTCATGGGCCCTCTCCCCACCGAGTCCGTCAGCGAGCACGGCCGCTATGTCCTCACCCTCACTGACGACTATTTTTGCTACCGCTCGGGGTTCTTCCTTCGGCAGAAGAGCGATGTCACCTGCACCATCTAGGACTGGCTTGTCCTTACGGAGTGCGAGTGTGGCCGCCCTCTTTGCCGCTTTTGCCCCGATCGCGGTGGTGAGTACATCGACGAGGCCACGACCTTTCTCACCTCACAGGGCGTCCACCATGAGACATCCACGCCCTACACGCCCGCCCAGAATGGTGTTTTCAAACGGTGGAACCGTACCATGGCCGACGCCGTCCGCACCATGCGGGTCCAGTCTGGTCTCTCCGATGGCCTCTCCTTTGAAGCCATGGCCTACATGACCCGGGTCGGGAACCGGATTCCCCACGGCTCCCTTCCCCGCCAGTCCACGTCTTACCAGCATTGGTGCGGTCAGCGTGCTGACCTACGCCCGGCTCGCGTCTGGGGCTGCGTGGCCGTGGTGTGGTTGCCCGCCGCGTAGCACGGTGGCAAGCTCACCCTTCGCGGACGTCCCTGCACCTTCCTCGGTGTCTCTCGTCAGTCCAAGGCCTGGCGCTTCTGGAATCCCTTTCGGCACTGCATCGTCGAATCCTGGGATGCACCATCTTCGAGGACTTGTTTCCTCGCAACCTCATTCGCTCCGGCTCATCTGTGTCTCTCCTGTCGAATGGGGGAGTGAGCCCGTCCTCCGTCCTGTCGCTTCCGGGTGACACATCCCCCAGTCCCTCTGAGCCGGTAGCCCCAGTCGCGTTTGTTGGTCCCTCTGGGCAAACAGCCCTCGTCGCGTTCCTCAGTCCCTCTGAGCCGGCAGCCCCAGTTGCGTCTACCGGCCCCTCCGAGCCCACGGCCCCAGTTGTATCCGCTGGTATCTCTGCGCCGGCAGCCCCAGACGCGTCCACTGGTCCTTCTTGGCCGGCAGCCCCTGTCCTCTCCGCTTGCCCATCCGGTTTGACAGTCCCAGATGCGCCCGCCAGTCCTTCCGAGCTAGCAACCCCAGTCGCGTCCTCTGGTCCCTCCGGACCGACAGGCTCAGTCGTGTCCGCTGGCCCCTCTGGACCGGCAGCCCCAGTTGTGTCCGCTGGCCCCTCCGGTCCGACAGTCCCAGACGTGCCCGCCAGTCCCTCCGGGCCAACAGCCCCAGTCGCGTCCACTGGCCCATTTGGGCCTGCTGTCCCAGTTGCATCCGCTCGCCCCTCCGGGCTAGCAACCCCGTCTGTCTGCATGGGCCTGTCGGACTTAGAGCCATCTCCTGCCCTGCCAGGCTACACGCGTGGCCCAGGCGGCAGCCGCCGACCCAGACCGTCGATGAGCGTGCGGACTGTCGCACCACGCTTCGTGGTGCCTCAACCCCCCGTGGCTCCACGTGTCTCCTCCACTCCCATGGTGGTGAGTGGGGACCCTGGCACCAAGGCCGTCGGCTTGACCACCTCGGCCATCATTGCAGACCTTCACCCAGGCTCCGCACTGGGCTACGCCATGCTCCGTTACGAGCATCGGCCCGCTGTCGTGGATGCACTCGCGCGCATCCCACCAGGGGCTCGAGATGCACACGCTCTCTCAGTCCGTTCCACAGCATGCCCGGAGGACCCAGCCACCCTGCGCGAGGCACGAGCCTCTCTTGAGGTCGCACACTGGGACGCCGCCAATGCCGATGACCTCGTTGCTATCTGATAACACCATGTGTACGACCTTGTCGACCTTCCTCTAGGTCGGAAGGCCATCGACGCCAAGTGGGTTTTTCGGCGCAAGTGGAAGCCCGACGGGTCCTTGGATAAGTACAAGGCCCGCCTTACAGCCAAGGGGTTTGCCCAGATTCCTGGGGTTGACTACGATTAGATCTTTGACCCAGTTGGCTGGTTCTCCACTAGCCGGGCGCTCTTCAGCCAAGTCGCCCAGCATGAGTGGGAGCTGCATCAGATGGATGTGAGCAACGCGTTTCTCCATGGCTCACTGGAGGGTGAGGAGCTCTACATAGTGCAGCCCCCAGGATTTGTCGACGGCATTGGGAGAGTCTGGCGACTGCGAAAGGCCCTCTATGGCCCGAAGCAGTTGCCTTGGTGCTTAAACCAAGAAATCAGCAGCATGCTCCTTCGGGGCGGACTCCAGCGCAGCATCGCTGACCCCGCACTGTTTGTCAATCCGTGAGGCCAGACTTTCGCCGCTGTTCTGGTGTACGTCGACGATCTCCTCATCGCGTCGCCAGACACGGCTACCATCCGGCGCGTCAAGGACTTGCTGCACGCCGCCTACCAGATGAAGGATCTCGGATCTGCCAGAGTCTTCCTGGGCATGGAGCTCGAGCATGATTGCTCCCAGGGCGTCCTGCACATCCACTAGGCCGCCTATGTGCAGACTTTGTCCACCCGCTTTGTGGAGGATCTGCCACTCGTGCCGAGCGCATCCTCACCCATGTCACCCGATGGCCAGGTGAAGCTAAAGAGTCCCGACCTAGCCATCGTGAGGGAGCCTGTTGATGTGACCACGTACCTGCGAGTCATCAGGTCACTGATGTTCCTGGCGACGACGACGCGCCCAGACATCGCGTTCGCCGTCAACCTCTTGGCCCAGTTCTCTCAGGAGCTGCGTCACCTCCACTACGAGGCCGCGATCTGAGTACTGCACTATGTTGTCTCGACTCCTCGACGAGGTCTCATGTTCCGCCGTCAACCGTCTGTGGTCGCGGAGGGATACACCGACAGTGACTAGGCCGGCAGTCCGGACGGTATGAGTTGCACAGGCTGGATCTTTTTGATTTGTGGCACAGTTGTGTCCTAGCGGAATGGCAGGCAGGGGTGCATTGCATGCAGCACTGCTGAGGCTGAGTATGTGGCTCTTGGCTCAAGCGCATGTGAGAGTGTGTGGCTGCGTCGTTTGTTGTCCGAGTTGCATCAGCCTGTCGCATCCATCACATTGCATTGTGACAATGAGAGTGTCGTGGCCATAGCTGACAATGACGGAGTGTATCACACATGCACAAAGCACATCAAATTTGAGTATCACTATGTGCATTCGTTGTTGCATGACAACAGCATCAACATTGTGTGGGTTGAGACAGCACGACAGTTGGCTTACTTCTTGACCAAGGCACTGAAGCATGACTTGTTCAAGAAGGCTGTGAATTCGGTCGGCGTGCATCCGTGAGTTGCTCTCTTTGTCCCTGCTTGCATCTCTCCGTGGTCTGGGGGAGTCTGGTCATTTTCGGTGTCTCTGCCCACACATGTGCACTACGCCTGTGTGTCATGGGGCAGTGTTGGTTTTTGCGCATCTCTCATTTGTACTCTGTTGTGTCCTCCCGGCTTGTGTACATCAGCGTGCAGATGACTGACGGCGAGACTCGACGCTACTGGAGTGTCGCCCGGTGGAGCCGGCGCACGCTAAGGCCCACGCACCGTTCGCTGAAGCGTCCTCCCTACGATGCGCTCAGCTCCATCGGCAGGCCTCCGCGGTGGTCGAGCCGCCGGCTGTCACTGCCACTGCACATGCTATTTCCATGCACTCATTTCTAGTTGTGGCACTTCCTCTGCATCGTCATGCTATGCCTAGGGTTCGTGTCTCCTGTTGTGTCGCCTTGCTTGGCGTCACTGACTGTCGTAGGCACTACCCGGGCTCGGGCAGCCATAACTGTTCGCTGTTGTTTTTCTAGCTGATTCTGACCTCACGACTGCGTTCGCAACATCGGTATTATGGTATGGTCCAGTTTTCAGGCAAAAGGGATGACGCCCGGGTTTTGGGCTGTCGGGCATGTGGCAGGGCTCACCGAAAAAACCCTGCCTGCCAGAAAATAGGTCTAGGAGTATTTTCTGATTGGCTGGTTAGCTGAGTAACAAGTTCTAGAATAGTGGGGGGGAGCTAGAACTTGGAGGGGTCTCCCATTGTTGCTCATTCTTCATTCCTAACCAGTTACTTTCAATTTTCAGCTGCTTTCTGGCGCTAACACTGGCGCGCGCATTTGTGAGTAACAAACCCAGAGCTTCCACACTTAGACTCTAGAGCAGCGGACTGAGAGGGCAGCTGACTTAAGCAACGAGTGTGGAAGCCCGCACGCTGCATCAACAACGCTGCTGCCCCAACCTGTTGCCTAGGTTTTCCAGCTGGGTGCAATACCCGCAGACCCTCAACCCGCTGCACCACCCGCTGAGAAGTTACTAGGAAGCTTCCTAACCTTGCTGCTGTTGATGTGGCGACACCGTCCAGTCAGTTGGCGCACTAGCAAGCAAGCAGGTGCAAGAAACAGCAAGGATCAGGCTAGGGAGACGCGCAAAGTCTCATAAGCTCCAATTGCTTAGTAATGCAGAGAGAAATGACAACTGACAAGCACACAGCATAAATACCTGCCGCGGCACACGGCAGGTGACGCACGCGACAGTGTCAGTTTGTCCTAAAACCGGCTCAAAACCACCCTTTTGGCCGCAACTCTGTGCACAGGTATCCAAACTCAACACCGTCTGAACCTAGAGATGCAAAATCTTGAGCCAGATGCTTCGACTGGTCACACGCACAAGTCGGGCATCGATCCGTGGACAGTCATTGCAAAACATGCAAATCGAGCTCGAGAGCCAGTCCACCGAGAAGACTCTAGCATCTGCAGAAAAACTGCAGAGCACCCCAGCAAGAACCCGGGACATCGTGGCAGTCGTCTCGCAGCTGGTGGTGGATGGATCCACCAACCATCAATGCTCCGGTGGAAGCTGGGCCCGCATCACAAATCTGCACGAGCATGGACACGGCCGAGTAGTCACAGTAAATTGTACTAATGGACACAAAGAACTCACATCACAACACTCCCCCATGACCCGATGGTACGCATGTCCATACACGTGTAAAACTGACACATGTGCACAACAGGATGCTCAACAGTCCATGCTCACACACGCCACTCTCAGCCACTCTCAGGCAAGGGGCGTAGCCCGACAGAACGAATGGCCACCATGAACGTTCCGTGCGCAAGTGCCTTGGTCAAGAAGTCAGCCCGCTGCATGTCCGTGCCGACGTAGGTGGCGGAGATCACCTGTCGCTCCATAAGATCACGCACAAAGTGATTCTCAACAGCAATGTGCTTCGTGCGTGCATGAAATACACCAGAGTTCTCTACAATGGCAAGAGCACTCTGGTTGTCACAGCGCAGAACGATGCAAGGCACAGACTGACGCAACTCACGAAATAGATGCTACAGCCACACCACCTCAGCAGCTCCAGTCCCCAGAGCAACATACTCAGCCTCTGATGAGCTACGTGCGATACAACCCTGCTTGCCACTACGCCACGACACAATAGTGCAACCATGCAAGAACACGTGGTCTGTCCGGCTGCGCCCATCATGACTCCACGCCCTGTTACTGTCCGTATAGCCGTCGACTACCACTGAACACTGCCGTCGAAAGCAGAGTCCAAGGTATGGTGTGGACACCACGGACCACACCAATTGTACAGTCGCATGAAGGGCTCTCGCCCGAGGACAGTGTGTAAACAATGCAAGGAGGTTGACGGCAAAGGCAATGTGGGGTCGTGTGGTGGTGGCCATGTACATCAAAGAGCCAATCTGGCGCAAGTACAGGGTCACGTCCACTGTCTCCTCCAAGCCTGCGGGATCATCCACCTTCAGAGCATTCTGCCCGTCAGGTCTGCTGGGGGTGGAGGCTGTAGGAACTACACCTAGGAGATCAGCAAATCCCTTCCCCACAAAACGAGTGTAACGTGCCTGATGCAAATAGAGTGACCGTCGCGAACGATCTCCACGATCTCCATCCCAAGGAACACAGCTGCAGGACCAAGGTCCTTCATCGTGTAGGCAGCCTGGAGGGCTGCCTTGGCCTCCTTCACGCCCTCTATAGAACGAGACGCAATCAGGAGGTCGTCCACGTAAACCAGGATGGTGGTGAAGCTCATAGCTGACCGTCTAAGAAAGAGGGACGGGTTAGCATCACTCCGTACGTAACCGGCACGTGTCAATGTCCTGATGATCTCCAAGTTCCAGCACCTGGGTGACTGTTTCAGTTCGTATAAGGCCTTGCGGAAGCGCCAGACCTTGTCACCGACATCGAAACCAGGTGGCTGGACCATGTAGATCTCCTCCTCTAAGGTGTCATGGAGGAACGCGTTCTTTACGTCCATCTAGTGCAGCTCCCAGTTGTGGTGAGCAACAACCCCGAATAGAGCGCGAGTGGTGGTCATGCAGCCAACGGGTGCAAAGGTGTTAGTGAAATCTAGTACCTCAACCTGCTAGAACTCCTTGGCCGTCAAATGAGCCTTATAGGGATCCAGTGTGCCATCAGGCTTCACCTCCTTGCGAAAGACCCATTTGGCCTGTACAGCCTTCCGCCCAGGTGGGAGGTCGACAAGCTCATAGATACCGTGCTCACGGATGGCTCTCAGCTCATCCTCACAAGCAGCACGCCACATGTCTCCATCTTGAGCTGAGAGTGCCTCTTTCAACGTGCCTGGATCAGGCGGCTTCAAGGGAGTGCTCGGGGTGGCTAAGACACACATTTCCGGACTCGGTTTGACCACAACAAGGTCGGTTGCGGCATCGCAAGTGACCAAGAACTCTGAAGAGACCAACTCGTGGCTGACAGGACATGCTAGATGTACCTCAATGTAGTCTACCTCGACACTCAAGCCAAGGGCCTTCGTGCCAGGCTTGCCACTCTGAACACTATGAGTCAGGCGCCAGGGTGCTGAGTCAGCAGTCCGCTGAGCCCTAGAGGCCAATGGTCAAAGACGACCACTGGGCTCGCGGGAGTAGCCCGATGCGACGCTCCCCTCAGGCTACGGGGAAGGCTGCTGAGCTAGAGCTGTAGGGGGCATGGGTGCATTCGCGAGAGGAGGTGTGACAAAGGGGTTTGACACTGGCACGGCATCAGGTATGCCAGAGGGGACAGACGCGCGTGCAGGATCAGGGGACTGACACTGTTACGAGATCGGGTGTGCCATAGGGGTCTGACACCAACACAACATCAAGAGTGACAGAGGGGACCGACACTGGCACCAGATCGGGTGCGCCAGAGGGTTCTGACACCGGCATAGTATCAGGTGTACCGGAGGGCACTGATGAGGCTACTGCACCCACAGTCACAATGGCGGGATCGTCAGCAGCCGGAGACCGGACCACAGGTGAGGAGGCCTGGAAGGACCCATCTCTAGGACTAGAATCCGCCATCCGCCGGGAGGCCACACAAGTAGGGACGTGGTCGGCAGCCAGTGACAGAATGCTCGACAAGTCGCATTAGGTGAGAGCCTCAAAGAAGAGAGAATCTCGAGATTCGACAATGCAATGGCGAGCATGGTCCAAAAAGCGTAAGGCCTTTGACCATGGGGAGATGCCAAGGAAAGTACACATGTGTCCCCAAAATGAGACCTTGGACCCCTGCTGGTCCTCGGTGTACCAGACATTGGCAAGGGACCCCCAAACGTGGGTGAGACGGAGATCAGCACGATAGCTAAGCCACAACTCGTACGGCGTGACATGGTCTGAAAGTGGACCATGTGGCAAGCGGTTCTAGACCCACGTCATGTAGGAGAAGCCCTCAAAGGCAAAGGACTTCAGTAGACCGCACTCAGACCACATAGTGCGAACCGCATCCTCCATGGTGCGGTTCCAATGCTCAGACACACCGTTCAGCTATGGTATAGCAGGGGCGGAAAGCAGGTCAAAGATACCGTGCTCGGCAATGTAGGCATCCATCTCGCTTAAGAACTCGCCACCACCATCTGAGCAAAACGTGTGCAGGGTGTGACGAGACTGACGCTCTGCCATCACAAGCCACAGGCGGATTGCCATTGCGGCATCGCTCTTGTGGCGGAGGGTGTAGACCCACCGCATTCGGGTGAAGCCATCGGTCACGGTGAGAACATACCGGCCCCGATCAGAGAGGGACTCGACTAGGAGAGGACTGAGAAGGTCCGAGTGGACCAACTCTAGTGGGCGCAGTGCTCGAGAGGAGGAGTTAGGGTAAGAGCAGCGATGCATCTTACCCTGGGCACAAAAAAGACGGTCGGTCTTGGGCAGTTTCTCAAAAGAAACTACATCAAGACTGAGGGCTGGCGGAGTTCAAATGAGCTTGGACACAGCGTCCGAGCTCACATGGTAGAGGCGACGATGTAACAAGCGCTGGTGCTGAGGGGAGAGAACACTAGTGACAAACGCACGTGCAGAGGAGAGAGGGGGGGAAGAAACAGAGGGAGTGCAACGAGACACACGATACAGGTCATCAACAACAGAGGCACGAAGCACGATGGCGCGTTTGTCAAGAGCAGTCACTGTGGCAGAGTGAGCAGAGTGCTCAACAGTGAGACCCATCTTGGTGCATGCACGAACAGAGAGCTGGCTGAGCTCAAGAGCAGGGACAAAGAGCACATCAGAAATGTACAAGGGGCTAGACGGACCATCAAACCGCACAACCCCAACTCCCTGCACAGGCAACGACCGACCAGACCCTGTGCAAATAGACCAAATGGACGCAACGGGACTGAGCACAACAAAGTCACTACGAGGACAGGTCATGTGATGGGTGGACCCAGAGTCAATAATCCATGTGCCACTCGGCTCTCGACGGGTCGTCGACAGTGAGCAATGTGCCACAGAACACTGTGCCTCTCCTGGACGCGCAACAGAGGACTCAGGACAATGATGAACAACACAGATCTGTGACTCGTCAAGCAAGTCGGTACTGTTAGGTCCATCCTCATTGCAAGCCAACATGGCTCCACCACAAGCATCATCACGGGCAACAGAGGCAGTAAGACAAGCTATGTCAGGACCACTTGGCTGTGAGAATACACTCGCACCTCCCTGAGTACAAAGCGCCAGTAGCTGACAAAGCTCCGCGATCGTATTATCTCGAGGGTCCACATCACCGCTTCCGCCTGGTGAAGCGGATGCATCTGCTAGAGTCGTGATCGCGGCGCGCCCAGTCCGTGTGTCACTTGAGGAAATCTGTTGCGCGTGTGCCGCTTGAAGGCCGTGCATGATCCGATTCCAATCAAGGGGTTGCTCACACTCTGTGTAGCGGTAAGCGCCTCCGCAGTTTTAGGAGTGGACAGAACGTCCAATACCACTCATTGTTGGCTGTTGTTGCTGCTGCTGTCCCTTCCCAAGTCGCTTCTTCCCCTTCTTCCCCTGTGCGGCCACTACGATGCCCAAAGTGTGGCCACTTGGGGTAGTGGAGGAGGACGAGGAAGCGGTGGAGGTTAGACTGGTGAGCTGGAACAGAGGCGTACGAAGGGATTGCAGTCACTGCTGTAACAAGTGGACTCTGCACATGGGCGATGGCAGCCTCATTAGCCAATGTGGCCTGGATGAAGTAGCGATGGGTCCAAGGAAGCAGCTATAGTGACTCTGACAACTCAAAAAGAGCCACACGATCGAAGCACGTAAAGAGCTTCACGTGGTCCAAATGCGCCCCCATCATGATGGTGTCGAGTGCCCACAACTTCGTCCCGCCACCGGTCCCAAGGGGCGTGTAAACCCGCATCGCGCGCCTCCAGTAGTCAGCTACAAGCTCTGTAGGACCCTGACGGAGGGAGTGAAACTCACGTAGTCGGGCCGCCCTCGTGGCATGGGTCTCCGCAGCTGGAAGTGTCAGGGCCAGATTCCAGCCCTGACGTGGATCTGCTCCAATCCCGGTCCCAGTCTCACCCTGAAAGGGTTGGAAGTCGACCACAGTCTCCCGCGGCATGGCGTAGAGGACACCGTGAATTGCTCTCGCTGATGTCTGGACCTGGTGAGCGTCGCGGGTCTTGTACTGGCTGTGGTGGTAGGGCCAGACACCCTCAAAATTGGCCCACATCTGAAACAAGGTCTCACAACAATCAAAGCCCTCGTCGCAATCGTAACGGGGTGGAGGTGTCTCAAAGTCCTTCTATCGCCGCTCCGTGGGGAGGGCAACCTCAGGCTCGGGAGACGGTGGACGGGGTATGGGGAGCCCACTAGTGAGGGAAACACCACCAAAGGTGAACGTTGCTGAACGACGTGGCTGATCCTGATGGCGAGAAGGTGGCGGAGTGCGAGGCTGCGATCCCAGACGTAACTCACGGATGCAATCCTCAAGCACATGAATCTCGTGCTCGTGTGAGTCATCCTCAATCTCCTCCTCATCCCAGGTGTGAACCTGTGATGAGTGGTGTTGAGGCCACGGCGCCGTGTAGGGTATAGACTACTGAGCAGATGGGGCAACTCCAGTAGATCCTCCATGTGGCTGCTATGAAGCCATTGAACAACTTCGTAGTAACTCCGTGATCTCCTGCAGCGCGTCGGAGTGCCTCTGCTGCTGTCGGCGCATCTCATCCTGCGACTGACGAAGCTCGTCGATCATGAGGGACTTTGACCACGGACTCATAACGCTTGAAGAGGAGGAAGAGGGGTCGAAGTGCTCTTGTCATGGACTGGCGCCATCGCAATGCTCAGTATGGGGCCAAACGTAAAAAATGCTCCGAACGAGAAACTGACAGCATTTCTCGCGGATTTGAAACGTTAAAAGAATTTGAGGTTTTGATCCCAAAATTGCTCACGTCAGCACAACCTATGCTGACGTCAGCGTTTTTTACGCTAGAGAAAAAATGCTAGCGTTTTTTCGTTAGCATTTTTTACGCCAGCGATTTGTTTTTTTGGAGGTCACGCGAACTCGTGTGACCGGTGGGGTTGACCTCGTCACCCCATGGTCGCGGCTGCGCAGGGGCTGCGCAAGCCTACGTAGTGCCACGTAGCCCTGCGCAATTTAACAACACCGCTGTGCAGGAGTAGTCCAGTGCAAGGTTGCCGCTGCTGCTGCTACCGTTGCGCGCTACAGTTGCTCGCAGCCGCCGCCGTAAGTTGTAACAATGAGCTGCTACTCCTTTTTTTTCTTTTTTTGTGTGTACAGGCTGGCAGCCAGACACGACTGCTGTTGCCACCCGGTGTTGTTGCTGTTGACCGGCGTGGCTGCTGGATAACATCACTGTCGCAACTCCACTTGCTACGATGGTGGCGATTGCGTGGTGACGTCGCTGCTGCTAACGTCGGCTACGACGGGTCCCAAGATGTGGCGGCGGCGGTGACTCTCACTATTGCTGCCGGTGCTGCGTCTCTATGGCAGAGATGAGCAAGAGAGGTCTTGCTGCTTTGATACCATTAGGAATTACAAGGAAGCTTCCTAACCTTGCTGCTCCTGATGTGGAGACAATGTCCAGTCAGCTGGCGCACTAGCAAGCAAGCAGGTGCAAGAAACAGCAAGGATCAGGCTAGGGAGACGCTCAAAGTCTCATTAGCTCGAATAGCTTTGTCATGCAAAGATAAATGACAACTGACAAGCACATAGCATAAATACTTGTCGCGGCACACGGCGGGTGACGCATGCGACAGTGTTAGTTTGTCCTAAAACCGGCTCAAAATCACTGTTTTGGCCGCAACTCTGCACATAGGCATCCAAACTCAACACGGCCTGAACCTAGAGATGCAAAATCTTGAGCCGGACGCTACGACTGGTCACACGCACAAGTCCAGCATCGATCGGTGGGTAGACAATGCAAAACATGCAAATCAAGCACGAGAGCCAATCCACCGAGAAAACTCTAGCGCCTGTAGAAAATCTGCACAGCACCCGAGTAAGCACCCGGGACATCGTGGCAGTCGTCAAGAAGCTGCTGGTGGATGGATCCACTAACCGTTTGTGCTCTAGCGGCAGCTGAGCCCGCATCACGGATCCGCACGAGCATGGACACGACCGAGTGGTCACAGTAAGCTGTACAAATGGACGGAAACAACTCACATCACAACTCCCGCTGCTCGACTTGCGGCGTCAAGTGCTGGAAGACCAGTGGCACCAGGCGTAGCACGTTCCATTGCGCCGCCCGCTGCACCACCCGCTGACCCACCCGCTGCACCACCTGCTGCACCACCCGCTGCACCATGCGCTGTACCACCCGCTGGACGGCCAGCTATAGCAACCGGTGCACATAGCGCTGCACGACCCGCTGCAGGACCCGCTGCACGACCCGCTGCACCATCCGCTGCCCGAATGCGGCACGACCCGCTGCATTACTCGCTGGCCGACATGCGGCACAACCCGCTTCACCCCTGATCCTCGACCTGGGGCATGACCCGCTGCTCCACCCGCAGCCCAACCTGCGACACGACCCGCTGCACCACCACCTCAGCAGCGCGTCTATCGCCCTGCCGACCATGGTGGTCCTCCAGCGCCTCCTCCAGCTCAGCCTCACAGTCCGGCACACCACGTTTTCTACCGTGAATCAGGTACCGAGGAAGAACTCTTCTTTTGGCTGAATAGAGATCGGGAATATAAGGACAGGGAAACACATTTGCAAGCAGAAGCTGAGGAGACCATGCGGTTGTTCCGGATGGAGCCACGCTCCTTGGAGTAGACCGAGGCTCCACCATATACCCAGTCGTGGGCAAGGCACCATGTACTATGTCGTAGTGGCTCCACTGGTAATTTGTGTATCTTGTTTTGTACTTATTTGACTGTCAAGCTGTCATGAATGTCCGGTCTTGCCGTTGTGCATTTGTCATACTTGTGAAGAGTAGTTCTTTGAATGTCATCCCGGTCCACTAGTTTTAGGGTGGGGATGCTTCGCGAACTCCCAGTCCTCTCCTTTTTGTAGCAAAGTCAGACAACTCCCCCGATTCTACTACAAAGAACACAAAGGAAGATGGTGACACCCTCGTGGAGTGCAGAAAGTTCCGCAACATGGCTGCATGCAGGGCGGCCATCGAAGTCTACGCGGTAGCCAACCACTTTGGGTTGCAGTGGGTGCGTAGCGAGCCTGGACGGATTGACGTACAATGCGTGGAGGCTGTCAGACGTGGTTGCACGTGGTACGTTTGCGCAGTTGTCTCTTTGAAGCTGGGCGCGGTGAAGCTGTCCCATGTTACAGAAGGGCACTGCTGCACTGTGACTATTGGCCGTGGGAGCCCTGCCCAAACCGCAAGGTGGATTGCAAGGCACATATCGCAGCAAATGGCACGGGATTCGACAACAGCTCCAAACACACTCAAAGTCATAATCATGGAAGCCGCGGGTATTCAGGTGGCCAACAGTACGCTGTACCATGCAAGAACTATGGCTCAGGCCTGCCACATGGGCGCCAAAGCAAAATCATGGGCTTTGTTTCCGGCGCCGTGTCAGGAGGTACGTCCCGCCACGTATGTGAAAATCTTGTTGTCATACCTTTTCACTTTCCTCTTTCAAGGTGTTCTAAATTGCTCATGTGTACTTACAGATGAAGCACATTGATCCGGCTACGCATGCTGTTCCGGAGCAAGATTCACTGAACAAATTCAAGTGGGCCTTTGTGGCGCCTGGCGCCACCTGTCTTTGTTGGGACTACAGCCGGAGGATCATCACAATGTGTGGCACATTCTTGAAGAACGGCCACAAGCAAGTCATGCTGGTCGCGCAATTTTTTTACGCGAACGACCACGCATGCCCGATGGCATGGGCTCTGGTATCCAATGAGAACAAGGAGACTTGGATGTGGTTCTGCGAGAATTTGGCAACAGCTGACCCTAGCACTTGTACTACACGTGCTGTCATTGTTTCTGGCAGAGAAGCTGGCCTGGCAAAGGCCCTGCTGCGACATGTGCCTGGCGCTACCCACACTTATTATGCCTGGCATCTTCGTGGAAAACGTTCAGGTGAATTTTGGAAAGAAGGCGGCCTACTAGGCCTAGAAGTGCGCACAGGCACTTACCCACGACTAGTTTTAGCGGGCTGCATGTCACCTATGGGCAGTGAGCGAACGTGCCGCGGACTATCTCATCCCAGGCCGGGACAAAGAGGGAGGCAAACTCCACTTCTTTAGAAATGGACCTCATACACGTGCCCTGTGCCTCAGGGGGGGGATATCACCAGCAACACTTCAGAGTCGCTGAATGCCCGTCTAAGGAGCCTCCGCAAACTCCACCCCTTCTACTGCTTCTGACAAGTGTACTACTTTGTGCAGGGCATCATGGCGCAGCGGCGCGAGCAGATGGCCAAGTGCAACAAGACTCTTGCGCCGACTCCGGCGAGATGCCTGCTTCACAGCTCTGCAATTGCGCGTGACTACAATGTCATCATCCAGGGTCCATCGTTGGCAGTGGTTCGTGGCCCAACAAATGTACGCTGGCATGTGGATCTTCCCATGGGAAGCTGTGAGTATCGTCGGTCGCGCGAATTCGGCCAGCCATGCCAGCATGCGTATGCGCTCATGATGGAGGTGGGCGAGGACCCGACAGCGCACGTGAGCCGCGGACAGACGGTGCAGTATTGGAGCCTCACCTGCGGCAAACCTATGCCCTCACTGTCCTCTGTCGGACTGAACCAACCTGCGCCGCCTGGTTGGGGTCAACCCAATTTGCGGCGTGGCCGTGGTCGTCCTAGGAGTCTCCGCATGGAGCGTGCACAGCTCCAGAAACGGAACTTCATCTATCCAAAGTGTGGTCGTAAGGGACACACGAAGAAGTGGTGTCCAAACCCTGCTGCACCTCAGCTTCACGAAGCTGTAGCTCCGTTAAGAGAGAAACAAGAGGCAGCAGGAGGAGGACGACCTGCTCGAGGTGAGACAGATCAAGGGGTAGGGCGAGAAGAAGGGGCAGCAATAGACGACCGTGAGGCATCGGACTACGACCCTGAGGCAGACCCCAGGGGGTCCTCGAGAGACGACAAGGTTGGTGAGGCAGCCACGGATGACTTCGACAACAACGTGTCTGACAGTGGCAGCGAGGACTCCATGGGACATGCAGCGCAACCGGAGACCGGACTCCTGACACAGGAAGAGCACAACGTTGAAGGTGTCAGGATGATGGAGGAGCATGGTGGACTGGAGGAACATGGAGAGGGTGACGCAGGAGAAGAGGCAGAAGTCGACGATGCGGATGATGAGGCAGATGAAGATATACGGGGCCACGAAATAAGAGGCATGGATGCACTTGGCATTTAAGGTGAGAGTTTCCAATAGTATTGTCTGTGTTTTTTGTAGAAGTCTTCATTTCATTGACAAACCAACATCCATTTCTTGACAACATTTTCATGTCACTGTGTAGGCGTAGTTCAGAGCATTCCATCACCGCATGGCCAAGTATGCAAGCAGGTACAAGCCCGGGGCTGACGGTGTGCTCCGCATGGACACTGGGCGGCCAGAGTCTGTGTAGAACATAGTAGTGTGCTTGTGTTAGTCGTGGCTGTGATTCCTAGTCCTGTGGTTCCTTTGAAAACTGTTCCCACCTTTGCTTTGAATAACCTACCCCATCCCATGTTCTTGCAATGGTGAAAATGGAGGTGCACTTATGCATGAAACTAAACTTGTCGCATTAGAGTACCAAGGAAGACATGTCATTTCATTTTGTGTGACAGACGTGGCCCGTGCTTCCTCACAATGTATAAAATCAAGGATCAAAGTCATTTGTACTTCTCTCTAACATTTCTAGTCTTTGTGAATGGAGTGCACACTTTTCCCAACAGCACTACCTATGGTGACTTCATTTCTGTGTGGAGCTGACGTTTAGAGGTCAGGCTGTACTACAGCACGTGCCTTGAACCCTTTGACATGGGTGCTCTTTCGGAATACACACCGGAAGAAGTATTCTATGATGTTGTTGAAGACCTTGACAACGGAATGGTAATTAATCTTGCTTGTGCACATGCTTCTGGCAGTACTGTGCGCTTGTGCCCCATGTGCGACATCATTAGGTGGATCCACACACTACCCCCACAAGTGCAGCGGTGGATAGTGAACGGTAAACCTGGTCCTTTTGAGTAATGTGCTCTCTGCATGAAGTGGTCTTGCTAACGTCATCCGAGCCTTTGGTTCATTCCGTCATTGAATGGTGAAAGTCCATCATTTCTGCTTCTCTTGCTTGCAATGTGAAGGGAAACCATGCTAATGTGATCCAAAAAAACATATGGAATCAATACATGGCCTACCACATTGCATGAATATGTGAGGTATCTGTCAAATGAGTTGAAAGAGAGGGTCTGGAAAATACGAAAATACCTCTACTTGAGGTACAAAAAGTCATGACAAAATAACACATGTACCCGGTCCTAAACCGCCCGAGGTGGTCGTAGTCATGCGCACCATAAGGGATCCGGATGGACCCATGGCTGCCAGTGTAGTCGGCAACGGAGAGGACGGCAATGTGCCAGCTGCACACACATTATGTGGCAGATGTTTCAGGTTCAATCTTTAGTCTTTGTTACAATGATCCGCTGTGTCTCGTATTCTGTAGTACACATTGCATGAATATGTGAGTTATCTGTCATATGAGTTTCAAAAGAGGGTCTGAAAAATACAAAAATACCCTGTACATGAGGTACAAAATGTCAAGAGAATAGCACATGCACCCGGTCCTATACCGCCCGAAGTGGGCATAGACTTCCGCACCATAAGGGATTCGAGGGGACCTATGGCTGCCACTATGGTGGCCATCACATAGGACGGCGATATGGCAGCTTCACACACATGCTGTGGCACATGTGGCAGCTTCTATGGTTAGTCTATTAGACAATGGTCCGCTGTGTTTCGTTTTATGCAGCACACATTGCATAAATATGTGAGATGTCTGTCATATGGGTTTGGAAAGAGGGTCCAAAAAATACTCGAATACCTTGTACTTAAGGTACAAAAAGTCATGACAGAATAACCCATGTACCTGGTCGTACACCGCCCGAAGTGGTCAGAGTCTTGCGCACCATAAGGGATGCAGATGGACCCATGGCTGCCCGCGTGGTGGGTACCAGATTGGACGGCCATGTGGCAGCTTCACACACATGATTTGGCACATGTCAAATGGATCACTTAGAGGGGGTCCCAAATTCTTCGAGTCCCAGAGGGTCTTGATGTTGTTCCATGCGACCCATGTATTAAACTGGTCCATACGGGGTGGTGGAGGAAGAAGTGCTCCCCATGGAGCAAATCGAGGACCATCCGGTCCTCCATGGAGCGGCGGTATCGGACAACCTCGCAGCTTCAGCGGATCCGGAGGAGACATGTTTGTATGTGAAAACACTACAGGAGAAGTAAAATATGCGCAAGTCGTGACTTGTAAAGTTGACAAGGAGCCGTGGTTTAGCATTGCAACGCGTCTTGTTCAGTATTTTGTCCTGTCAAACGTTTCCCGGTTTACAATCTCGCACACCACAATGGGTCCGGATGGACCCATGGCTGCCGGTGAGCTGAGCACCATGCAGGACTGCGATGCGACGGTTTGACATCCATGAGCCAGCGCATGTTGTATGGGTCTGCAGGACACGGGCCAAGTCCATTCGATTCCTACATGCACTTGATGTTAACCCACCTGACCCACGCATTATACAGGTCCATATGGCACGCATCGTCGACAACTCCCGCCCATTTCTCCGAAGGCGGCAATGGATGACCCTTTAGCAACAAGAGGTGCAAGGACGCCATGGCCTGGTAGTGAATTTAACTTCGTGAAGAACAAGTTGCCAATGCCATCAAATTACCTCATGAACTCCTTTTATGAGCCTGGTTTGCACAACAGTTGGCCTTTCGCACCCTTTCCACTACGTCACATCAGATAGGGTCGTTGTCATCGGCGAGGTGGCGGTTGGCGTTCTGCCTTGTCATCGAGGCTGACGAGGATCTCTCGGTTGTCACTAGCGGCCCAATGTCCTTCGTCGGCAACATATCCGATGACATGTGTGTAATGCCTCCACGCACGCATAGCATTAATTGATACAAAGGGTACACAACGAAGAACAATATGCGTCAAACCCAGGTCCGAGAGGACATGGTTTGTGCACAATATTTTTCCCACAATCTGTGTCTTCCGTACCTCCCCCGGAGGTTTGGCATCGTACCTGCGCTTGGGCACAAGGGTTTCGCTCCGTTACTATTCACGTTTGAGCAAATAGTGCATGAGCTACAGAGCTATTAATTTCTGTCGATTCCCGGATGAGTAATATTTTTTACCACATGGGCGTCTGGTTGCTTTCTCGGTCGGCGTTGATACCTGCGTTATTTCCTGTGGTCCATTGATACCAGCATTATTTCTCGCTTGACGACGGGCGAATGAGTTTTATAGTTCCGAAGACTGGCTATATGGTGACCGAACCCTATTTATATACCTTTAAAAGTATTTTATTAAAAATTTCATCATTTTAATGATGTCATGGAGAGTTTGATGCACATGGAATAATGAACGAGAACGGCTTGGTTTGTGGGGATTTCAAGACCTTGGTTTTACGTCCTGCCATACCGACATGTTTTTTCAAGGTATGATGTGTCTTTCATGTCTCGAGCAAGACCATGTATCGACATTATTCTTCATTAAGCTAATACTCAGAGAATGGAAAGTCTACTATTGGTGAATGGTCCCCACTAGCGTGAATGGTCAATTCGTTCATCAAAGCGACATTGGCGACCAGGCAAGACACCTAGGTACTTTCTTGTTTTCAATCCGTTGGCGATGTTCAACGGAAGCGGTCAACATTGTGGTTTATTGCAATTCTATCATAGGTGAAGAGATATATAGATCAACGAAGGTGGACTTGATCACGTAACATATTGTTTTGTCGATAAAGCCTCAAAGAAGGGGTGCTATCAGGTAGAAGAAGACACAGGTGGATATTGGCTCCAACGACACTTGGCCTGTGTATTTGGATGTCGTGTACACCTAAGGCCGTAAAAACTCAAAATTGGTCATCATCATTCGCGCACAATTATACCTTAGTGAGGAATGATGCTTCATAACATTCAACACACAGTTTCAACAGCTTTCAATAAACGCAAATTGTAAAATTCAATACATGTCATAAATGTTGCAAAGTATTCATGTGACATGTGGAAAGCAACGCATCATGGAAACCCACCAACAATCTACTTTCTAAACGGTAGAGGAAGGGAGTAAAGACAACATATGATGTCACATGCAGTGCACAATTGTCCTAGCTTGTAATATTGAGGGGTTGATTAATACTCAAAGTCTTAAGCACATTCCTTGTAGTCAACGTTACCATCGACATCATTAAAAAGGTCACCAATTTTGCATACGTCTTCTTCCATGGAACTCGACTAGTCAGACACATCCTTTCTTACTTGAAATGTGTAGTGATAAACCTTAATAACATGGACAGTAGTGCTAGTAGGCCGGAGCTTGAAAATGACATATTTTTTGTACCCTCCCGCCAAGAATCATAGCATAACATACTCCCCATGTGAGCACTCAAAGTGATCCATGGAGAATTGGATGCTGATTTGGCACATGTATTGGAAAATGACACTATTCTAGAAACAAATTTTAGAAAGAGAAAGTCAAATGAATGGATTTTTGTACTGTATACGTGGATGGTTTCTGTTTTGCATTTGATGTGTATTTTGTTGACGAATTGTTTGAAATGTGTCCATTGCATGTGGAGATGGTGCAAATAGCTTCTCACGGAAACAAGAAGCATATACCCATTTTGCAACATGACTAGTTACATCCTCAAAATCAATTGGTCTCCTACTAGCTTATTGTGTAAATCTCCATGCCATGGGCCATGTGCTGTTTGACCCTCTATTTTAGGTGTCCTAAGCCTAAGGGCAACACTCCGCTTCAGTACCACATGCATCAAGGCTAGAAAAGTGGCTACACCCACTGTGGGAGGTTTCAGACACTTGGTCTTTGTAGGCCCTTTCACACCACACCAGAGGCAGAGGTAGTTCTTCTTTTGTCGGCCTTTCCACTCCCACAATGTGCTCTTGGGTCGGGCGCAATCAAGCTTGGGTCCCGACTACTTCCACATCATGCCTTCGGGGTGATTGAGTTGATATAGTTCAATCGGAGTATGGGGTAATTGTACGAACATTGGTATGCCATGCGGTGTGTCCCACGTCCAACAACAGCTGCGTGTTCTCACGCAGGCGCATGCATCCACACATGGCTATCCCCACTCCTTCCAAGCACCGCATGTATTTAGTCCCTCTTGCACTTTCACTCGACTATAATCCTTGTTATAGGGTGCAAATGGTCACCTTCAAGCTCCTCGAAAATTTTTTCAAAGGCAGAAAAAAATTGCTGTGAGGTCTCATTTGACATTAGTGATGAAGTGGGACTTACCATTAAAAACCTTCTACTGAGGTCACTTGGGGCGCAAAAACTACTATTGAAGTGGATTGTGCTGTTCCCAATCGTTGCAAGCATTGGGCCAGTGGCATACCTATTGTTGCTTCCGTAAAGTATGAAGATACATGACATGTTTCATCCAAGACTGTTGGCTCCATACATGGCAGAGGAACCATTCAGCCACTTGTGGCAGTTCTCGCTGTCGATGACAAATATGAGAACCTTCACTTACACTAGCACTTAGAGGGTGTGCTCCAGTCATGTTGTGTTAGGGAAAAAATCATTCATTGGGCCCGTTGTTGACTTGAACATAACTCATGGGTGTCCCAATCTCGGTTGCCCACAGGGGTGTTCAACGAGTACTCGAGCAAGCTAGCAATAGGCACAGATCGACGAGTGGCAGGAGGCATTGCTTGAACGGGAAAAAAATTAACCTTCTTGTTGGATGTCTTTCATGGACAGCGGCTCTTGGAGGTTGGGGATGCATAACATGTTTGTTGCATAGGCGCTCCACCTAAGTGGGAAAGGTCGTGCTCATCGACAAGTTGTAGCTTAGGTGCAAGTCTTATGCACTAGTTTATACTTTGCGAGTGATTGAAATTATTGATTTTCTTTCACAATGTTGATACTCACTTTTTTAGCAACGTCACGTGTTTGTCATGAACCGTGACGGTTCACAAGAAGTGTGGAGGAATGTAACGGGAGGGCCAGTTTGGCCCTCTCACCTCATGAAAGCGAGGGAGTGGCAGGTAACCACCACCAACCGCCCGCTAGCTATTGGCCGGCGGGAGGCCGGCTGGCAGGTAGGTAACTCGCCGGCCACCCACCGCGAGCCACCAGCCGCCTATTGAGCTGGTGGCTCGATCAAAGGCCAAGAGGGCCTTGAGAGGGAGGCTAAAGGTCTTGTGCCCTCACCCTCACTCACCCTTCTTGCTTGCGAGAGAAAGGGAGGGTGAGGGTTTGGGTGAGCGAGTGAGAGGGAGGGGCGTGAGATAGAAGTCAGTGTGAAATCACCACATATGCCTCGCACGTGACGGTTTTGCACCGACGCATCAAAAGCAAAAGTCGACTTCGTTTAGGTGAAAGTGCGAGTTTCAAAATTTGAATACTTGAGTGAACTGACGAGTTTAGGGTGATTCCCCCATTTACTTTGGACTCCGAAGGAAGGGAGGAGGAAATGGCTGTCTCAGGCAGTTCCAATACCTGAGACGGGCTGCTGTTGTTGATGTTTAAGCAGCATGCCCATTGGAAATGGGCCTACAGAGAAATGGGCTTGCAGAGACTTGTAACATGCAAGTCTACCTGCGCGAGTTGTTGATGACAATTTCCCTGAGAATGATGCAGACGGTAAAACTCCTCTAGCGAGCCCTTGTCGCCATTCTACAAACTCCAACAACTACCTTAGCTCTAGAGCTGGAGACAGGACACGTTACATTAGGTCAAACCATCAACATTTCTCAAAAGAAAGCACCGACAGTCACGCCTAAGAAAACCTTTTTGATATTGTTTGAAGTGTTGACAGCCTGAATAACCCGGGCGTCAAAACTATCATCTTACCATTGAGGTTGGTGTAAAACATTGACCTATGTGGCAAGGAAGACAACTCGTTCTTCCTTGAGGCCGCTAAGGAGGGATGCCGAGGCAGTGCGCAATGAACTACTCCAACTTGCACTAAAAAATAGAGGGCTTGGAGGAGCTAAGGTGTAGCCGAGGTGCAACGATAGAGGTGACCACACCATCTAGCCTCGGTGGCGGGGTTTTAACAGACTTCAGGCATTCCCTTTCAAACATGACTGTCCAAGATGTGTTGACACTGAAGACTAGGATCAATGATCCTGTGGTGGCTGAATTTCCTGTTGTTGCAGATGGTTTTGTTGCAGTTGAGTTGCAAGAATTTGAGAACCTTGAGAGGTTCATGAGGAGGACGGCAAGGCGTGAGGCCACAAGAAATCTGAGGAACCCAGTAGCTGCCATGAAGGGGAGGAGTAGTGAGGAAGATGCTGCGCCTGATGACTGGGAAGACGACGATGATGACGTCGACAAAAATGAAGATGGTTGCGAGGATGGAGGGGACCCAGACATAACATGAATTGGGAACGTTTCCTCTCAATGACAATGACTTTGTTGAGATGTCTTTAGTAGACTAGAGTGTATAATAGACTACTTACATTGTAGAATTGTGACTCTATGGCATCGTGACGTTGTGACATTGTTAATTCTCATGCAGCAACAGGGACAGTGGGGTAGGGGGGGGAGGGGCACGGTCACCATGACACTGTCCCTATCAATTTGATTTTACCAAAAGGTCGATTCTCTATCCTTGTAGTTGTACCAGACACATGTTTTGAATTGATTAAGATTTTCATTTCCATCAACCCTCTCTTGCACCCTCCATATCTCTCTCTCTCTCTCTCTCTCTCTCTCTCTCTCTCTCTCTCTCTCTCTCTCTCTCTCTCTCTCTCTATCTCTCTCTCTCCTGCTCTGTTTCATATGTGTGAGATAGTGTCAAATGAACACTACAAATGAGTGTCTAAACAAATGCATAGTTTTAGAGTAAAAGTAGCAAAAGCATGTAGAAACACATTGAGCAACTTCTAGTCCTCTCTCTCACTCTCTCAGTTTGTACCTTTTTTATCTCCATCTCTCCCTCTCTTTTTCTTTGCGTCATGAGTTAAGCAGAGTAAACAGTGAAAATGGGAAACAAAGTGCACAGATTGTAAATAGTGTAAAAAGTTGTCATGAAAAAATGCATCGGTGAACTAGGGGACTTTGCAAGTTTCTGGCGAATTCAAGTGGTTTTGCGGTTCCCTTGGACGGAACCGTGATGCAGAGCATGGGGGGACCGTGGTTTGAAGGAACTGTGATTACGAGGTCAGGACTCACAGTTGTCGTTCCAAGTCATGGAAGTGTCTCGAGATTCCGGTTCTCTTTCGAGAACCGCGTGCCTCGCATGGTGTGCACCCCTAGTTAACATCGAAGTACGCTTCTCGCTAATTTTGATTTTCTCAAGTATCCCAAATTCTAAATCGTGCTTTACCTCTCAACTTCTACTTGTTCACCATCCACGATCCGTTCAACGTAACACTTGGTATCAGAGCAAAGCGGTGCTGGAGAGGCATCTGATTACTTCTCTCATGTGGAGGACTACCTCGTACAAGTCTTCAGCATATCTCGCATGTCAAGACTTGGCAGACTTCGCAACTATGACGTGAAGTGGGCAAGCACAACTGACGACTAACAACGGTTCTTGGACGACGATTGCGGTGATGAAAGAGCAGAACGTGGCGATGCACACGAATCCTGAAGCTACAACAAACTCTGGCATGGCAGGCTTTGCGACAGCGGGAACTACCCATATGGCTTTGTCGACCAATCCGGTCAAGGATCCAACAGTGATGAACCAGCTACCCTGCCAACAGCCGCGACGACAGTATGAAGGACGATAGGTGGCTCTAAACGACAAGTGCACACCAACGAGGAACTGGACAAGAGGATCCCCGCCCTTGAAGGGATCAACAACTACTTGCTCCAACAACTAAACGTCACGATGGAGGCTCTTCGCAACGCAAGCGTGCATGAAGCGGTGCTCGTCTAGAGAAATTCCCAACTCTGTAGCAAACCCAAAACTCATTCGCCCCTACAGGAACCGTTTGATCCTGCACACTCAAAAGGACCAATGGTTCAGATGTAACTGACGACTTTGGAGCTGTAGTTCACCGCTGCTGGGGTCAACGACGACAAGAAAACATTTACCTCACGGCCGCGTTTTTGCGTGGCACGGCGTTAAGTTGGTGGTCCAACCTAAAGACAGTCCAAAGGTAGCAGGAGACCGGTGCAACATCATCAACGGCTGGCAACGCCCATCTCACATCACCAACTGCAGGCGTTCTACCCTTGGAGCAGATCAACCCACAGTGGCAAGACGCGTTGATGCCACCAACCGACTAGAAGGAATCATCATGCACAATGCTTGTAAACTTTTGACAACTAACCTAAAAATATGACGCACAATACAAACTACACCGTCTAAGTCAACAGTCCGGCGTGTTGGAGTATAAACACAGATTCTACAAGATCATCATCGAAGCTGACATCGCCCCTGACGAACTCTCTTTTCACTGTAACAACGACCTCAAGCAAGATATCTGGCGAACGATTGCCATTTTTGGCATGCAGAATGACTTTCCGTAGATGATCCTAGTAGCAGAGAGGATGGATATTGTTGACTACAACGCTTGGATCGGAGAATCCTACGGTTGGCGACCTCCAAACCCTAACTATGGTAGAAATGGAAAAAACTAGCCGACGGACACCTTGACTTTGATGCAAGTAGAATCTGTTGACCACAGAGAAACGCAAACCTATTACAACTACAAAATGTTTGGGCACATATCTCAAAATTGTTGAAGCAAGCAGTAGGCTAAGGAGGGGGATAATTCACAAAAAAATGAGTTGAGAAACGGTAAGGGGTAGGAGTAAAAGGTGTAACTCTTGTCCGTAAGGAGCGATGTGCTCCAAAAGTTTTCCCATCTGAACGGCCCACATCGCCGCAGAGGGAATTTGAGATCGCAAAGTTCGATGAGGCGTACGAGGACGACCTACCAGCGATATTGCTAAGAGTTCAACCTCAAGGATGCAGAAGTCGCACAACAGTATTAGCACTATTGGATGGAGGAGCTTCACACAGCTTCGTAAGCAAGGACAGGGCTCGCAAGCTAGGTTTGCAGACCAAACCAAGGGTTTTTTAAGGATAAACCGTTGATAAGAGACTACAAACACAGAGACTCTGGGAACCACTACGACAGAAAGTGAGAGATCTTCATACTGTAACAGTCTGGAGGTCTTGTCCAATGAGTAATCATAAAATCATTCTTGGATGAGATTGTCTATACTGGCACAATTTGCAGATTGACTGGAATAGTGGTGACGTCTACGTGGAGATTGACGGCGACAAACGACAACTTTCGCATGCGGGACAAAAGCCAACATCAGACACAATAGAGATGGAAGCAGTAGAGGTAGTCGCGGAAACCGAAAAGCAACAACCAGTGCTGCCGATACCGCTCAACAAGGCCAATCACTGTATACGACGAGGAGCTTGTGTGTGGCTCATACATCTGGAGCTAATGGAAGATGTGGAAATGGCATCAACTGACCCATTTTTGGCCTCATCAGCCTCATCGACCTCGACGAAGTTCGTGATGGTACCCAAAGATTTTGTACCACTAATCGATGAATTTGTCAATGTCTTCCCCAATGAATTGCCAAAAGCTTCACCTCCTCATCGGGACACCGCCCATCGCATCAAAGTGGAGCCGGGCAGCAGACCTATTATCCGAAGGACCTATTGGATGAGCAATCATAGAATGATCAAACTGAAAGGGCAGCTCAACGAGATGCTCTGTCAGGGGTTCATCGACCCTTCCACGTCAGCATACGCCACACTAGTACTCTTTGTGAAAAAGAATACTGGCAAGATGCGGATGTGAGTGGATTCTCGAGCATTGAACGACGCTGCCATCAAGAACCACAATACTCTCCGCCGAGCCGACAAACTTTTCGACCAACTCTGAGGGGCCCGAATTTTAAGCAAAATTGACTTATGTAGTGGATATTGCTAGATGCGCGTGGCAGCCGTCATCATCAAGAAGACAGCATTCCAAACTCGGTGCGGGCATTTCGAGTTCACGGTTATGTTGTTTGGACACGCAAACGCCCTAGTGACGTTCATGGCGGTAATGAACGACATTTTTCATCGTACATAAACAATTTTGTCGTGTACCTCGACGGCATTTTGGTTTGAAGCGGTACTCCTGAGGAGCACGATGGACATCTTTGAAAAGTTCTCAAAGTTTTAAATAGATAGAAGGTTTTCAAAAAACTCTCAAAATGATACTTCGGTCGTTTTTTTATCGGGTTTTTGGGTCACGTCATCAAGGTGGACGGATCACCATGGATTCGAAAAAAGTGGCAACAGTCGCTCATTGGCTGACGCCGACCAACGTTCAAGAAAGTCAAGTTTTTGTGGGATTATGCAATTAATACCATCAATTTGTGAGGGACTACGCGTGATTGTCAATGCCTCTTTCTGACCACTTAAAAAGAGAATGAGTGGCAGTGGGAAGACAACAAACAAGAAGAGTTCACCTTTTTGTGGAACGCTCTGACCTCGGCGTGAGCCCTATGATTAGCTGATCCGACGATCGACTATGTGATGGCTGTGGATGCATCAGACCGAGCCATTTGCATGATTCTTTTACAAGATCACAACAATGGCGAGCAACCGGTTCCTACATGTCTCCAAAACTGCGAGGACCGGAACTCAACTACGTGGTCCACCAAAAGGAGATGATGGCGGTTATGCACACATTCAAGACGTGGCAATGATACTTGGAGTGTCATTCATGCATCGTACACATAGACCACCACGCATTGATACATTTGAAGATGCAGCAGAATCTCAACCAACGTCAAACCCGATGGATGGAGTTCCTGAAGTCCGGGTTTGACCACAAAATCGAGTACGGACAAGGAAAAACCAATCCAGTAAACACACTCAGCCGCCGACCTGATTTAACGAACGTCGTGGCAACCCTACGCTTACAGCGAGACCCCTGCTTCAAGCGATTGTTTGCGAGAGGCTACGGCCAACACAACGGATATGAAAACTATTTTCTGCTTTGATGCACCCTACTTATGACGACGTGTATCTCGCAAACTAGTCGTTCCTCCGAACGACGAGCTTTGCCGTATGTTACTTGAGGAATTCCACAACACTGGTCCTTACAAAAACTTCGGAGAGTACAAGACATTGAAAATGTTGGCAAAAAACTACTGGTGGGACAAGATGTAGTCCGACGTGGCAAACCTGTGCAAATTGAGCAACACATAACACCGTAAAACATCTCGTCGTACGAGGCCACCCGGACTATTGCAGCCGCTCCCTATTCCGACGGAACCATGGGTAGACATCTTCATGGACTTCGTCCCTCCAACACTAGTCACACCCGAGGGATACGACGCCATCCTTGTGGTCCTCGACAGGTTCTCTAAAATGTTCCACTTCATCCCGACAACGACCACCGTCACCGCCGAAGGAATAGCATTATTTTTTCTAAACAACATCGCACAGCTACACAGTTTACCGGGAACCATCACAAGCGACATAGATGGTCGATTTACCTGCCGTTTGTGGCACGGACTGATGAATCGCTATGAAAGCCTTTTTCAAAATTTTATAGTGTTTCATCCTCAAACCGACGGTCGAACCGAGCAAAAAAATCAGACGCTCGAACAACTATTCTAAACAGTATGCGATCCTCATGCAACGGATTGGGCACAAAACTCCTGACCGTCAAAATCACATATAGTTCCGCAGATTCTTTCACAACAGGTAAAATCCCATTTTAAGTGGTGCATGGCAAACTTCCCACCACACCTTTCGGACTAAAGAGTCGTAGTAATATCCCAACAGTTGACGTGCAACGAGGAGACCTTACCATTGTTTGGGAGGAAACACGTAATACTCTTGTAAAGATACAATCAACGACGAAGAAAGTAGCTGGCCAACATCGCAGCGACGACATCGTCAGTGCTGGGGAAAAAATCCTCCTCAGCTCGGCAAACATCAAGCTCATGGATCCGATCGTTCAAAAATCAAGTCTTGATGGTTGGGACTGTTTGATATCGAGCGCATGAAAACCCTTGTGGTTGCACGACTCAAACTCCCCGACACGATGCAGGTTCTTTTGGTATTCCATGTCACCAGACTCAAGCACTACCAAGACCCTGGAGAGAACTTCCCAAGTAGAGATGTTCCTCCTCCGCCTCCCGTTGAAGTGAACAAAGACACGAAGTATGTCATCGAGGACATCCTCGACCATCGACGACGAGGCAAGACGACAGAATATCTTGTCGAACGGCATGGCTATGATGCCGCGCATAATAGCAGGGAGCCTTGCGACCACCTCCAAGACACAGATCATCTCTTCCACGGGTACTACCGCTGCCTCCTGGCCACATTTGCACGCGCGCCAAGACGTCACGGCTAAAAGGGGGGAAGTATTACGTACAAGACATACACGAGTCCCTAATCTTCTAAAGTGTATATTTTTGTTACTACACAAACAACCCATCGCGTCCCAACGATTGCGATATTCACTTTGACGGCCAAGGGCAAACTTGCCAACTACCCCGCCCCCTATGGATATTCCCAAACCTTCTGACAGCTTCGAGCATTCTCGCGAACCTACGACTAGAAGTGTCACAACCTTTCAGTTGACTGCTTGACGACTCTCAAAGAATCTGGATTAATAAAGATGCATCGCACATCTTCACCGTCAATTTTGCAAGACCTCCGACTTCTCAGAGGTCCTTCTCGAATACGACCACTCCCGATGCGACTCTGCACGCGTTGCTCTATATTGCACCAAACAACCTCAACTACGCTTTATCCATAATTCGTCACTTCCATATATATGTTCGATCGTTTAGACACTTGACATCCAAGTACACTTATTGTTAATCATAAATTGCTCAAGTGTCCCAAATTCTAAATCGTGTTTTGCCTCGCAACCTGTACCTGTTCACCATGTACGCTCTGTTTGGCGTAACAATTGCGAATCATGGCGTGGGAACGTGATGCTGATGGACGTGTGGCTGCCGATTAGCGTGAGGAGGACAGTGCATGTTACCACCCATCAACTGAAAGGCTTGATGGGAGATGATGGGATGACAAAATCATCGTGAGAGATTGGAAAATTTTATTAAAGTTACCCATCCTTAGATCGGATAACACCTATATTTTTCACAGACTATGAATGTCGCTTTTACCAAATGTCCAATTTGAACTAAAAAATTGAGTAAGTGGCGGAAAAGTTGAAGAAGTTTTACCCATCAGCGCTTGCTGATGGTGCGACTTTGCTGGCCACAAAATCGCCTAATATCGGCTGTTAGATTGAATTTGAACCTTCACGCGCTTTTTTGAACCGCCCATCTAGGTCCTGTCTCGCAACAGGTTTTAACTATCCTCTCGCGAATATCTTGGCGGTTCGCAAAGAAGCGATGCCGTTGACGAGCTGGCGGAAAGATCGCTTACGCGCATTTTGGTGAGCAATGTCTACACACCGCCCAACCGCCTAATCCATTATCGTTGTGTTAATGTAGCCCTTTGCGCCTCTCCGAATCAATGAAATTCATTCATAACTTCGATTCAAACATGGGTTTGCCCTTGTTCGGAAGAAGGTTTTTTAACGATGATTTTAACGTTTTGACCTTGCCTTTTTTGGTGCATTGACGGTAACAATGTACGCAATCGTTTGTCCCTTTTGATGCTCGAAATTTGAGTGTTCAAAATTGAGAATGCAAAATACCCGTCCGCGCCGCATGAGCTCTCGTGTCGCGAGCCCGGAGGCGCACCAGCTTCGTCTGCCCGTCGCTTCGGCTTAACTTGTGCCCACGCCTTGTCTTCATGACCTTCAACACCACCATGGATCCTAACTCCACCATGCCTGTGCAGCAACTGTCAAACCTTAGCCCTGTCGCCTCCCAGGCAACACCATCGCTTCTTGGAGATGAGTTGGAGCACATCGCCCTTGCGTCACGTTACCAACGGGAGCGCAAAAGCGAGGCCGTGTTTGCCCACTTTGGTGCTGATGAGCAAGCCCCCTACAATCTTCACCCATTCATTGGCGGTGATCGCGAGGCCTATCTACGTAGCAAGCACGTCCCTTAGGCCACATTGCCCATGCGCTATGTTCACGGCGGGATCGCGCCATTGCCGTCCTACGAGCAAGCCGTGTTGGAAGCAAGGAGAGCCGGTCGCCCCATTCCACATCTGCGGACGTTCGTACATGCTCCATTTCATCCTTGGTCACCGTTTACACCAGGCCCAGGCTAGAGTGCATTTGCTGCATTCACCCAAAGTGTAGTGCCTGCTGCATCTGTGTCGTGTGCCCCGGTCATCGTCAACCTTGACGCGCTCCCCGACAACGCTGAACTTGTGCATGTCGCGGCCTCTACCGCCTTCGTTGGTGGGGCGCAACAGATCGTGTCTTCCACGTTTCCGGCTGCGGCCGGTCCAGCTGCCTCCATCGCCCAGACCCCGGCGGCTCAACCGACATCGTCGTCGGCCTGGAGCGCGGGTGCGTCCATGCGGACCGTAGTTACGCATGCCACGACTGCAACGACGGGCACGGCAACAACGTTGAACAAGGGTTTCTGGACTGGGGAGCGTGATGTTGCCCTCTTCAAGGCAGCAGTGGACATGGCCACGACTTCCGTGGCACTGGTGTGTGGCGTTCTAAGCTCTATGAAGCCATGGTGCCATGGCTGACCACGTCCACGTTTTGTGTAATTTGTTGATGTTGGTTCGTGCATGCACCCCTCCTTTGACGCCCGACAATCACAGGCACATGCGTGCCATCAATCGCACCGATGCACCGCTGAAACCATGGCACTTAGTCATCGCGCTCTCTCCATGCGTCTAGTATGCTTTTGCCACGCCTCTGCTGCCGAATGACGGATGTTACTAGCGACAATAGTGCAGAAACGACTTCACGGAGGCAGCGGCATATTGTAGATGTCGCACGTTGAAATCTTTCGACAAGCTCTCGGACAGACATGGCGTGGCATACGCATTGTAGCCAAACAAAGAGATTTTCTTGTAGTGTCAATCGCGCGTCTTGTATGTCGGTCCTGGAACGCAGCTCGACAATGATGGCCGGCCTAGAGTCTCGAGACATGCGGGTGACGTTGTAGAAGCGCTCGGGATGGCCTTGTAGAAGCTTGTTCATCCACACCATTCCCCCAAACGTGGATGTAAGCACAGGCTGGCGCAACAGCCTGCTACGCAATTGAAGGCCAATGTCGCGAATGATGTCATGGAGTACGCCTGTGAGAAGTGCACGCAAGAATACGGCACGGCGGATGATGGTTCGCCAAGCAAGAGCCCGCCTACGCTGGTGGTCCATGGTTGCACATAGGTTGCTCTTCGACAAGGCAGTTATTTGAAGTGTAGCAATGCGCGTCGATGACGGGTGTAGAGCCGACGACGGCGAGCGATATGCACCCATTGTGTTCTCGTCGACAACGGTCCTGAGATGGACTCCAGCAACGGCTCCCACAGTTGTCACAAAAATAATGTTGATCGTTGACGTACTCAACGGGCATCGATGAACCTTGGAGAAAGCGGTAAAGACATCCTATGTGGAAGGATAAACCAATCATCTATGAGCACGCCCGCCCATTTGATGGGTGAACGATGATTGGTTGCAACAATCCGACAATCCCGCGAAAAACCCTTCGATAGATTTAAACGGTTGCGAGACAGGGGCCCTGATGGCGTGTAACCGCAGCCTGAAGTTGGGCTTGTATCCAGGTTGTTCAGTCCTGTCTAGCCGGTCATCCGCCCTGCAGTGCCTCGAGAGCCCCTCGCTCCAAGGTGTGTTTGCGTGGAGGTCGGCGGTCGCTGCGTTCGAGCTGGAATTCAGGCCGACGTGACGTAGCAGCAAGCAGAGTCACTTGGGGTTGAACCTTGCGGGTTCCGTGAGGCGGGCATATGTCGCCGTAGGGGCGGC
>SZWC01021215.1:28082-38714 GCA_023375785.1 Penium margaritaceum | reverse complement strand
ATGTACATGGTTGTTTGTCTGCATGTGGGTGTGTGTGTGTGTGTGTGTGTGTGTGTGTATGTGTGTGTGTGTGTGTGTGTGTGTGTGTGTGGGTGTGTGTTTCTGTTTTTGTCGTTTTGAATGTGCACAGCCAAGGGTGTGTACATGTGTGTATCTGTGTGTAGTTGCATGCGTACGTGCGTGTGGGCATGAGTATGTCCATGCATGCAGTCTAGAATGCATTCACCATTCATTCTTGTCATTGTTGAATCTAATCCTTATTGTGTTTTTGGGGTTAGAATGGGAATGGGGTGGAGGTCACCTATGGGGTGCATGTGTGACTGCGCATTCTTGTCGTTGTTGCATTGAATCCAAATCGTGTAGTTTTTGGACGCATGTGTAGCTGCATGCATAAGTATAAGATTTCTTGTGTGTGTGTGTGTGTGTGTGTGTGTGTGTGTGTGTGTGTGTGTGTGTGTGTGTGTGTGTGTGTGTGTGTGTGTGTGCATGTATGCGTGTGTTTGTGCAATCTCCATGTNGTACAACATGTTTGTGTTCTTTTGCATTCTTTCATGCCGGTGTCAATGTGGACATGTGGGTGGGAAGTTTTGTAGGTGTCAACGTGTTTACAGTTTTAAATGGGCGAGGTTAGATGTATGGGCACAATTGTCATTCGATGAATGCGTATTTGTGCGCAAGCGTGTGGCTGTCATATAATGTGTGTTATGTCGCCAGGGAAAGAACATGTCCTGTGGGTATTTGTCAATCCGTTTATGTTCTTCGGTGCTTCATCTTTGATTTCTGCCGGCTACTTTTGAAGTCATGTCCTCACAGGGCTTTTGGCACCAAAGATCGACGACAATAGACAGATACTCCACGGGCATTTTTATGTTAATGGCCTTTTGAATATGGCTTGTTTTTGTGAGGTTGCTTGAATAGGGCCATTGAAATGAAGAGCGCAAAAAGTAACAGGTAGATTGATAGAAGAAAGTAGAAAATGGAGGAGATGAAGATCGACCATCTGAGCTTTTAGTATGGGACAACATGTAAATGAAAAGTGGCACACTTATCTTCAATCATGGATACCGATTGCATCTATGGTTGAGATTTCAATGTTGAACAGAATAAATGAATCAAATGCCCACCTGAAGCCTCATGTGTAAGCCTTGCATTTTTATGTCAAGCTCTTGAGGTGGAAGTAATCATGGGCGTAAATCGTTATTTCAGTTCGCCTCCTAATCTTTCACATACGATATCATGACACATTATGTGTTACGTCCCTCATTTACACGCGTTCCTAAAACTCACGAGCGGGCATTTGTGTCCTTACATTCATGACGGCGAATTCAGGAATTTCCATTGTTCGACCAAGGGCATTTTTGCCAACTGACCCGACCTCTAATGTTCAGCTCCTGAAGTTTCTGATGACTTCGACCACCTTCCAAAATGGTCTGACGGAAGTGTCTCAAACCATGTGGATGTTTCGATATTGTTCGGTCGACTTCTTGATGAAGCTCGACTTTCATAAAGAAGCATCAAGATATTCTTGAAGCTCCCCGACTTCTTGGTGGAGCTTTTCGAATCCTCCATTCACGGCGCAAACTTGCACCATCGCTCGGCCGGAACTTTGAAGATCCAACTCATGCCTCATTCTCATTTTCGGCATTGAATGTATGCATTCAACTGAATTCATTCTTTTTGTCAAAGTAAACTTACTGCTTGATACAAGTTTTATATTTTTCCAAACCACCCGAGTCATCTTTTGTCCCGCACCTCATCCCTGTCAACCATCTACGTTCTGCTCGGCATGACACTTGATTTTGGAGGGACAACCAAAGCATTAACTACCTGGCAAAAACCTTGCACGAGTTCTCAGTACATCTCGACTTTTCAGAAGATCGCAAACCTTGTAGCAACACCAGTGAACAAAGCGAGCGCATTCAGAGACAAGCACCAGTTCACGGCGAGTACTCCAGCAATAGCATAAGAATAGCTCATAAACAACAACACCCTCCACGTAAACCAGGCAGTAGTGGAAACCTTTGCGGCAAGTGGCACAGCACTGATGAACCCGACGGCTGAATCAGTGGCGGACCCCTCAGACTCAGTGAATCCTTTGCCCACCTCGCAACGCGTTGGGGCGACACCTAGCGTAATGGGAGGCATCGACCAACAAGCGCGAATCAACGAAGACATTTACCAAAAGTTGTCAGGACTTGAGAGCATCAACACCCACCTGCTCTAACAACTTGATGTGGTGATGGAGGACCTTCAAGTTTCTCGTGCATGTGAAGCAGTACACACCAAGAGCAACTTGCAACTCTCCATTGAACCCCAGATTCGACCAGCACTTCTTGAGTTTTTTTATACCACAAATTCCGAGGGACAAACAGTGAGGATGTGCCTAATGAGTTTGGAGGTGTACTTCACCACTATTGGGGTCAACAATGACCAAAAGAAGACTGAACTCACGGCCTTGTTTTTGCATGGCACGGCTTTATGTTGGTGGTCCGACCAAAAGACCATCCAACGGTAGCAAGGGATTGGCGGGGCTACATCAACGGCTCTCGCGACCGCTCTCACATCGTCCACCACATGTGTACTACCTTTTGAGATGGGCAATCCAATGTGGCATGACTCCCTCACGCCAGCGGAAACATGGAATGACTTTGTGGGCGCTAAACTTGCCCGGTTTGGGAAGCTAAGCACGAAGTATGGCGCACGGCGAAGAATCCAACGTGTGCGTCAGCAGTCTAGCGTGGCACAGTACACTCGGCGTATCTGCAAGATCATCACCCGAAGTGACCACGCCTCCAAACAAATGTGTTTCTACTACAACAATGGCCTCAAGTGAGTTCTTTGGCGGGTAATCGTGATTTTTGACAGCCAAGAAAACCTTCTCTGAATAACCGTGGCAGCCAACCGCATCGAAATCATCGACTACGACAAACTAATACTGGAATCCAATGGCTAGCGGCCCCAAGGCCGTAATCCTTGTCGTGGTGGAGGGAGGTCGTAGCTGCCAAAAGCCTCGTCTGCAATGGAGATTAACGCCATCCATGAGCGCGATCACTGGCTCCATTAGACTTGAAAAAAAACTATTCAAAAGTGGCAATAGCAAAGGAAAAGGGGGAGAAATCGTAGAAAAAGGGTGGGTATTTGGGAAACTACATGAGGCAAGAGTAGACAACAAAGCTCCTGTCGAGTCGGAAAAATCATTGTTCACCGATCGCTCATCTGAGCCACTCACATCATTACAGACATGGGTTCCTGAGATCACAAAGTTCAACAAAGAGACACGAGGACAACCAACCGGCGATACTTCTATGGGTGCAACCAAGGGGTTCCAAAAGTCACAAAACATTACCAGCACTACTCAATGGAGGAGCTTCTCATAGTTTCTTCAGCAACGATATGGTTTGGAAGCTTGGTTTGCAGACCAAGCCAAGAGACTTTGAGGGAAAACTTGTCAACAAACAACTGGATTCGTCAACTTCGCAAACCACTCCGGCTAAAAATCAGAAATCTGCAAGATGGGACGGTCTGGAGGACTTGCCCAATGAGCAATCACAAAATCATCCTCGGGTAAGATTTCCTCTATCGGCACAATCCGCAAGTTGATTGGGGCAACGCAGCAGTCTACGTGAGCATTAATGGCAAGAAGCGACATATGCCTCTAGTCGAGCGAGCCACAAAACGACAATTAGGGGAAGCAACAGAGGTGGAAGCGACAAGGGAAGTTGCGGCAGCCACAAAATGCCAATCGATATCTTTAGATGTGGCCAAGCAATACCTAAAAGATGGTGCTCAAACGTGGCTACTCAATGTGGGAGCAAGGGAAGCAAAATAAATTGCAACAGCCAAAGCAGCAACGATGGCATCGACCTTCGATGAGTTTGCACGCATACCACAAGAGGTTGCACAGCTCATCAAAGAGTTCGAAGGGGATTTTTCTGATGAACTTCTTCGAGAGCAACCACCGCAACGCAACATTGATCATCATATGGACTCAACCCGTGCAACACACCAACGATGAAAGGGACCTATCAGATGTGCGATCACGAGCTTACCAAACTCAAAAAGAAGCTGGATGAGATGCACGGGCAGGATTTTATTGGACCCTCCATATCACGATACGCAACACGTGTACTTTTTGTGAAAATGAAATCAAGAGATCTGCAAATCTGCGTGGATTACCAAGCGTTGAACAACATCACCATCATGAACCGCTACTCCCTCTCACGAGCAGATGAACTTTTCGACCAACTCCGTGGTGACTGAGTTTTCAACAAAATCGACCTACTATGTGGCTAACGTCAGATCTGGGTTTCGAAAAAAAACTTTAAGAAGATAGCATTCCGCACCAGATACATGCACTTCAAGTTCAGGGTTACGTTGTTTGGATTCATAAACTCCCTTAGAACATATATTGCAACAATGAACAACATTTTTCACATGTACCTCGATGATTTTTTTGTCGTATATCTTGAAGACATTCAGGTGTGTAGCCGCACCCAAGAGGAGCACAATGGACATCTTTGAAACGTTTTTGACATTTTTCAAAGAGACAAATTCTTTGGAAAACTCATGAAGTACGAATTTGGTCGGTGCTCAGTCGTTTGGGCCACATCATTCGTGTCGGACATATCACCATGGACCCAAAGAAAGTGGACGCATTCGTCAATTGGTCAACAACCACAAATTATCAGGACGTACAAGCCTTTTTGGGCTTTTACAAATGCTACCGTTGATTCGTAAAGGATTATGCCTGAGTATTAGCGCCTCTCTCTAATCTCACCCAAAAGCCACCAAGTGGTACTGGGGAAACAGTGAATAAGAAGCATTAAACTACCTGAGAAACGCTCTGACCTCGGCGCCAGCCTTAAGATTTGGAGATCTAATGGTGGACTATATCATGGCCACCAATGCGTCTGATCAAGCCATTGGAGCCGCTTGCCTCCAAAACGACGACAATGGAGAACAATCGATCGGGTTGATGCCCACAAAGCTACGCTAGCCGGAATTGAACTACACAATGCACAAAAACAAGATGCTGGCGGTCTTACAAGCCTTCAAAATGTGGTGGAAATATTTGGAATAGCGGCAATGCATTGTTGGCACTAACCACCATGCCCTAAAGTATCTCAAGACATAGTTCAATTTGAGACGTCGACAAAATCGATGGATGGAATTCCTCAAGTCCAACTTTGAGTACAACATTGAGTACCGGCCTAGCAAGACAAATCCGGCGGAAGCTGTGAATCGACGACTAGATTTTATAACTAACATTGGCACCTTGCTTGTTGAACGACACCCGTACCTCGCGAGGCTATTTGCAAAGGGCTAGGAGGAGTTAAGCATGTACACCAAGTTCTGATTTGACGAAACCCTACTGACGACATCAATTCACTGGCTAGGTTGTTGTCCCTCTGAATGAAATCAACATGGACTTTGAGATGGGACTACTCGCAACTCGTATAGAATGTGATGCCATCCTCTTCGTGGTGGAAAAATTCTCCAAAATGGCGCAATTCATTCTGACTACAACGATCGTCATTCCTCAGGGGACAGCACGGCTCTTTCTATATCAAATCATACGAGTGCACATAATGGTGCGTACCATAATCAACGACCGAGACGCTCGCTTCACCAGCCATGTTTGGCGTGAGTTGATGACACGCTACTATAGTTGGATCCAGCTATCAACGGCATTCTACCATCAGTTTTGAAAGATAAACCGAGTGAACCAACCAAAATCTTGAAAAAATCCCCCAACATTTATGCAAAGTTACGTAGCAAAACTACCGATTGCCAAACTTGCATAAAACTCTACCCCTTCCACTATACTAGGTAAAACACCTTTTGAAGTGGTATATGGAAAACCTTTGGCCACACGAGCTGGATTGCAGTGTCAAAGCAACATTTCCACGGTTGGCAACCATCGCCAAAATTTATCTATAATCTAAAACAAAACACAGCAAACCCTTGCAAAGACACAAGCAGCTATGAAGCGGGCAAGTGTCCGACATCGCAGCGATGACGTGTTTAACGCTGGCGATTGCATCTTACTCAACTCAACAAACATCAAACTCTAAGGGCGGGAATTCTCCATGCTCAAACCCTGTTGGTTGGGACCATTTGAGAGAGAGAGAGGGAATGCAAATCACAGTCATTGCTCGACTTCGACTCCTCTACAACATGGCAATCCACGCTGTCTTCCACACCAGAGAACTAAAGCACTATCATGACCCTAGTCAGAATTCACTCCACCGAGACATCGCACCTCCACTAGTGGTAAGTGGATGAGGATACGGAGTACATGATCTAAGATATTCTTAGAAATCAGCGCGTTGGAAAAATGGCATGTCCTTAATAAGTGGCATGGCTACAACATTGCGCAAAACAATTGGAAGCCCTACAATAACCTCAAAATGGTCAATCATCTGATTGACGTCTGCTTTCACCATTACTAGCCTACGTTAACTATCACAAACATATCAGCTAAAGGGGGGCAAGTGTTGTGTCCCTCACGCACACGAGTCCCTATAACACGTGAGTGAGCATTTGTGTCCTTACATTCATGGCCCACCTTGCAGTGAACTCAAAAGTATTCTACCGTTCAGCCTATTATGCTGAATGGAGTGTGGATGGTAAAGAGGTATGAGTTCTGAGGCGACAAATTTTAAAATATTTAGACACTTCAGCAATTTGTAATAAGGGTTTAGTGTACTTTGATGACCAGTGTTGGAAAAACAGAACACATGCATATGAGTGTCAAGTTTCAAATAAGACATAGTCGCAGTTGTTGGGTCGATCGTCGAACAACGTGTGTGGAGTCGTATTGTGAGTGATCGGATCAAGAAGAACCGTAAAGGAAGTCGAGAGCTTGGAAGATCGAAGGTGAAGATGCGAGATGCATCTTTATTTATCTCGATAAATTACGATGAGTGAAGAAGTTGACCAAAAGATGTCAACACTTTGGTAAACGATTCTAAAGAATGGTCAAAGTTTTCTAGACATACGAAAAGGGATGCCAAAGGGCGAGGACAACTGGCTAAATTACCCTCGATTGTGAGAGTAAAAACCAAAGTCTTGAAAACGCGGTGGACTATTTGTGTAATGAAAGAAATGCCCACTCGGTAACTTGCAGAACTCCTGTACATTTATGCGTAACCTGGCTGAGGGCATTTTGGCCAACTTCCCCGGCATTCGATGTTCCGCTCTCGAAGTTCTTGACAAGTTCAACCTCCTCCCATAATGGTTGAACAAAAGTGTCGCGAATGATATCCATGTTTCCATATCGTTTGACGATGCTATGATTTTATGAGGAAGCATCGAGAAATTCTCAAAGCCCCCCGAATTTTTAGCACAGTTTCTTGAATGCGCCAATCACGATGCAACCTCGCATGCGTCGCTCGGCGTGAACGCCAAAGACCCGAGATATAACTCATTATCATTGTCAGCATTGTATGTATAAATACTTGTTCCAGTTACTCGACACTTCCTCAATAATGCAAATTCTCCCTTTGTCAAGCACCCAAAATGTCCTTTGTCTCACACCTCATCGTTGTGAGCCATCGACTTTTGCTCGCCGTAACATTATGATATGGATTGATTACTTCATTAGTAACAAGTGAAAACTTTAATTATCTTTGGCAATTCGACTCGTAACTAATGTTCAGTGTTGGTCCCTCACAAAAAGTTTTTGCAATAAGTAGCCCCAATCTCCCGGTATCTTTTTGCCAGTGATTTTGAAATCCTCATTCTGTGCTCAAACTTATAGAGAAGGTCTTACTTATTCTAAAACTTTGTAAGAAAACATTTACGGGTCAACATTGTAGGATGAAAAAGATATGCACAGCAACCATACCTAAATCAAGGTCTATCAAATACAAAGATTTCCTTCATCAGAAATAAGCAGTCACATATCATGGTAAGTGGTTGTTGAAGAATTAGATCTCTCAGAAATAAAGCGTGTTTCTTCTTTCTATCATGAATGTAGGGAAGATTCAATGATTTTTTAGATTACATACAAAAGATTAAATCAAATCCCAAAAAATGAAATAATGTACTTCATGGAAACAATTAATGCAATTTTCACTCCTTGTACTGTATCCAAAACAAAAATATTTTCATCAATTATTTGAATGGAAATTAAGGGGATGAACTGTCTTAGAAATTTTAATTTCGTGTAAAATGTGTAACAAAAACGTATTTTCAATTTGATCCATTTTTATGAATGAAATCATACAAAACAAATACTTCATTTCATGTTCAAATTTAATATATAACGATTTTGGAAAGGCAACAACCATACCATTATTTTTTAATATGAAGTTTTTGTATTATTACTTGAAATAAATCAAAATCACCTAAACTCATAATATACAACAAAATATAGTCCCGAACTCCATAAAATCCATTTTTATGCATAATTCATAGCCATGATATGCGTTTCACTACAAATTCATCCTTAATAATGGTTTCTATGTTTTACAATGGATAATTAACTTAAAAAAATTCTCAAGGATGAACCTTTTGAGAATACGCATAGAAAAAACAATATCATGGTAATGAATTCTAGATACATGATGAAATGTATGGAATGATGGACATTATTTTTTTGAAGGAATAATCATTAAATTAATGTCAAACAACTTTAATCTGGAATATAAAAAATAACCAGAAGTATGCAATTAAATGATTTTGAATTGTTAAGGATTCCTATATCTTAAAATTTACCACACAATAAAATACTTTTATTGCATGAATTAATCCGTATAAATGGATGAATTTCAAATTTTCAACTTGTATATTTTTTTAAAATACTCAATTAAACATTTTATGACAATTTATCCATGGGCTACTATACATGAACTGCTTGGTTTGCGACCCGCATAGAGGCAAAGTGCCGAGTCCAGACCCGGATGATGGTAGGTGCCTTTTTTGCTTGCCAGTAAATTTTAAACGTCGACTTTGGGATTTCATGTCTAGTTTATGCCTATTTTGAAGCCGCTCATATGCGAAGACCTGCTATTGTTGGAAATCAGCCTCGCATGTACTCTTGTAGTGACCGAGTAAAGAGCAATGCTAAACAATGGCGACCTTTTTTGTTCGCGACAGGTACAACGCAATTTCTCGAACACACCCTCATTTCTCTTGTTTAAAGGAACAGTACCCAAAAATGACGCACCCGCAAGAGTGGCGACAGCAAATCACACTAGCACTCGCCACTCACCCATTTCTTTCTTCTAATTGGCCAGTGTTTTCGGTGGTGCATTTATGGTTCGTCAAATCATGTTGGCATCGATTCGTCCAATGCCGGACGAATCCATGCCGGTTCTATTGCAGGTTTCTTCATGTTTCATTTCGTCGGCCATACGTTCACTTTGCATTACGTGGACATCCGATGGTAGGGCGCTTCCAGAATAGGCCTCTCTGATCATTTAGGAAACAGTACGATAGTATCCAAGTTTGAATCCCAACGAGGTAGTTCGCGTTTGGAGGGGGGTCGAACTCGGCGCCAGGCACAAATTCATCTTTTATCCATCTAATTTTCATTTAAATAAAAACGAATTACAATATTTTTCATTTGGATATGATGTTTGGAGTGGAAATTGTATTAATGGTTTTTTGTAAAGTAGATGTTTTCATTTTTTGGATTTGATTTCTTCATTTGATATTACATTCATAAAATCACTGAATCTTTCCTACATTAAAAATTTAAGGAAAAAATGTTTTATAATTTTTTTTATTTTTTCTTCAATAACCACTTTCATGATGTGGGAATATTTAGTTATGGTGGAGCAAGTACTCATATTTGATATACCTAGATTGAGGTATGGTTTTTATGCAACATGTTTTCTACGTACATTGTAGATCTAAAACTTCTTTATTACAATCTTTCAGACTAGGTAAGTCTTTTTTTAGTTCAAGCACAGAATGAGGATTTAAAAATTATGGGCAGAAAGGCCTCACGGCGATGGAGGCTACTTAGTGCAAATAAGTTTTGTGAGGGACCAATAGTGAAAATAAGTTACGAGTCACCGAAGACTATTAAAAATTTCACTCGTCAGTAACGAAGTAATTGACCCTTATGATATAGCAGTAAAAAAGTAGGCGTCAAACTGAAACCAGTAGGTTCATGACCCATGAGTAGCTGCTGACCTGGCAGGTTACAAAGGAGAGGTAGCAGCAGCACCACCAGTAGTCGCGGCAGCAGCGGCAGCAGCATTGGCAACAGCAGTGGAAGAGCAGCCACAGGATCCGGGGGTGCAGCCGTAGAAACCGTGCGGTAGGTCTGTGCTGTTACAAGAGGTCTGAGGAGGATCAGAGGGGTCCGCTGCCGCAGCAAGTGTTGGGACGATCTGAGGGTGCTACTGCTGCATTAGGTTCTGACTGCTTGCGCAGCAGGTTGGAGGAAGATGACGTCTGCGGGCGCAGTCTCCCGCTGCAGAAAGTCTTTCCTCCATTTCGGACTGCGGCAGGTGAACATGCTGCAACAGCAAACGCTTGCTGCTTCGGTAGCAGCAGCAGCGTCGGCGCCCTTCTCCGCCGCAGCATCCCTCTGCAGTGACGCGCTTGCCTCGTCGTTCTGTGGGGAGGGAGAGAGAGTTTCCCTGTACCCCTCCTCCTCGCCCGCCCCCTTGCCGA
>SZWC01021214.1:0-30682 GCA_023375785.1 Penium margaritaceum | reverse complement strand
CACAGACGTCGGTGAAGCAACCGCTGGTGTTCCGGGGATAGAACACCAGTGACAAAAACGCGACCAGAGGAGGAGGGAGAGCAAGGGGAGGAGGGCCGAGCAATGCGGTACAGGTCATCTACGACTGAAGCACGCAGGACAATGCTACGGGTGTCAAGAGCAGTCACAATCGCTGAATCAGCGGTATGCTCAACGGAGAGACCCATCAGAGTGCAGGCACGCACAGACAGCAGACTGAGCTCAAGATCAGGCACAAACAGCACGTCAGAGAGATACAGGGGGCCAGACGGACCATCAAAGCATACAACCCCAACACCGTGAACCGGTAAGGACTGACCAGAACCTGTACGAACGGAACGGACAGTCGTGACAGGACCAAGTACCACAAAGTCACTACGACGACACGTCATGTGGTGGGTGGCACCGGAATCGATGATCCAAGTGCCACCGGAGTCACGACTGGTGGACGTCACTGTACAACGAGCGATAGAACACTCGGCATCAGAGGGACGCTGAGCCGTCAGTGAGAAGGAACGACATACATCACAAAGGTGAGACTCATGAACCCAGCCAGTGCAGTCAGGCCCATCATCATCACATGCGGACCGTGCTCCCCCACACATGTCATCACGAGTCAGGAGGACGGAGGAACAAGCAGTCTGTGACCCACTCGACGATGACAACACATTCGCACCTCTCTGAAAGCGAAGCGCCAGAAGATGACGAAGCTCGGCGATGGTGCGGTCACGTGGGTCTGGATCACTGTTGCTCGCCGGTGAGGATGCAAGAACAGCTGCAGTCGTAGTCGTCGCGCGTCCAGAGGAGTGTGCGGTCGACGTCCCGGACGCGGTGCGCGCAGCATGGGCAGCCTGAAGTCCGCGAGTGATGCGCTCCCAGTCGAGCGGCTGCTGGCACTCGGTGTAGCGATGGGCACCTCCACAGTTGTAGCAGTGCATGGAACGGCCACTACTACCACTGGATGACGACTGCTGCTGACCCGATCCGCGCTTCCTATTCTTCTTCTTCCCCTGGGCAGCTGCTGCAACGCCCTATGTCTGCGTGGGCGTAGACGGGGTTGAACAGGAGGAGGAAGATGAGGTCGTGATGGAAGAAGGTGAGGGTGACTGCAGGAGGGAAGACGGTGGTGAGGCGAGGACTGCGGCAGCGAGGGAAGTCTCCTGATGTGCTACTGCTGCCTCACGGGCCGACCTCACCTGGAGGAAAAGCTGATGGGCCCACGGGAGCAGCTGCAGGGTGGCTGAGAAAGGCTCGAGAGCAACGTCGCTGTATCGTGTGAATATGTCGGTGTACTCCAGGCGAACTCCGAGCATGATCGTCCGAAGCGCCCACAGCTGTGTGCCCCCTGAGGTCCCCAGGCGCATGTAGATACGCATGGCGCGTCGCCAGTAGTCCGCTGCAGGCTCCGCTGGTCCCTGACGGAGGGAGTGGAAGGCACGAATGTGTGACGCACGGGTGGCGTGCGTCTCTGCGGCCAGGAGGGACAACGCCAAATCCCAGCCTCCACGAGGATCAGCTCCGGTGCCTGTGCCAGCCTCGCCGAGGAAGGGGCGGAAGTCAACAACAGTCTCGCGTGGCATGGCGTAGAGAAGTCCTCGCATGGCTCGGGCTGCTGTGAGCATCTGTGCTGGATCTGTAGACTGGTATGGGCTGTGGTAGTAAGGCCACACTCCCTCAGAAGTAGCCCACACCTGAAACAAGATCTCCCAGCAGTCAAATCCGTCCTCGCTGATGTACCGTGGAGGTGGTGCCTCAAAGTCCTTTGGCTGCCTCTCCGTGGGGAGAGCAGCCGCAGGCTGAGGAGGGCGAGTGACGGGAAAAACTCCTGGTAGAGGGTGATCACTGGGGAAGTCAGGTGACGGTCGTATCGGGGACACGGGTGGCGGTCGGATACCCGTCTGCAGCTGACGGAGGCGCTCCTGTAGAAGGCGAATCTCCCGCTCCTGGGAGTCATCCTCGAAGCCTGGCATGAATGGCTCGTCATCAAGGAGGTCCGCAGGTGGTGGAGAAACCACGCCAGGAGGTGAAGCAGGCGGGGCGCCTGTCACGGGCGCCTGAGCCGAGTGCTGGGTGGAGGCCGCAACGCCGGCAGCTCCCTCGGAGATCCGCGGAGGAGCCGTGGACTGAGCGCGCAGGAGCTCAGTTAGCGTGCGGATCGCGTCAGTCTGCTCTCCCTACAGACGACGCATCTCCTCCTGCTGACTGCGCAGGTCCTCAATGGCCTGCGAGCGAGGGCTCAATACCCCTGAAGAAGAGGAGGAGGGATCACCTGGTCCCTTGTCCTTGTCGTCGGGCGACCTCATGTCGCCGCTCACTATGGGATGACAGGTCAACTTTGCCGGATTTCAAAACCGACTGCGTTTCTCGAGGAGTTGAAAGGCTGGCAACTTTTGACTTTTCGGTTGAAAACTTGGCTAAGTGTTATGCTGACGTCAGCAAGTGGTTGCTGACGTCAGCACGACCTGATGACGTCAGCAACCAACAATGCTGACGTCAGTTTGTCCCCTCCTTTTTTTTTTCTTGTCACGGTTTTACCGCCGCGCGGTGGCGCGCGGCAGCTCCACGGAAGCTGCGAAGCAGCTTCCGCCTAGCTGCTGCTACAGCTGTGTTGTCAGCTGCAGCAGCAGCTGCGTAGCTGCGCGTGCAGCGGTGGCAGCGGCGGCTGCGCTGCTACTGCTGCTGCGCGCGGCGGCCGCTGTTGCACGCGGCGCTGCTGCTGGCTGCCGCCGCCGCGCGCTGCTGCTGGCTGCCGCCGCCGCGCGCTGCTGCTGCTGCCACTGCTGCGCTGCTGCTGCCGCCGCGACTACCGCTGCTGCTGCTATGCCGCTGCCGCTGCTGCGCTGCTGCTGCCGACGCTGCTGCTGCACTGCTGCTGCCGCCGCTGCTGCCACGCTGTTGTGGCGGCCGCTACTGCTGCGCTGCTGCTGCTGCGCGGCTGCCGCCGCCGCCTTTGCTGCTGCTGCTCTGCTGCTGCGGTTGTGGGGGGGGTGGCGGCTGCACGCACCGCAGGCGCCACACGCCTCTGTGTGGCGGTACGCGCTGCTGCTGCCTCCTCAGCAGCTACGATCTCACGTGGTGGGTGGAGTACGCGGACGGCGACCGGCCGTCTCCAACGGGTCCCAGAAGAACTGCTGCAGCGGTGACTCTCACTGCTGCTGCTCTGCTGTGTCTCTGCTGCGCAGCTCAATGAGAACTGTCTCACTGCTCTGATACCAAGAGAAAGTGCGTAGAAGCTTCCTAGCAACACGGCCGCTGACCGGGCGTCAGTGCCTAGTCAGACGGTGACGACAAGCACAGGTCGTACACACAACGGCAAGGGTTTGGCTAGGAGACACAAGTCCAAGTGTCAGAATGNTTCAATATAGCATATGCAGAGAGAAATGACAACTGACAGGTCCAGGGCATAAATACCTGCCGCGGCGCACGGCGGGTGTCGCACGCGGCAGTCCAAGAGCTGTCCTAAAACCGGCCCAAAACCACTGTTTTGGCCGTAACTCTGCGCACACATGTCAGAATCCTACGTCGTCTGAACCTAGACGTGCAAAATCAAAAGACGCACGCAACGACTGGTCACATGCATGCATCCATCGACTGACAGCGAGTATACAATGCAAAAACATGCAAATGGGCCTCATGCCCAGTCCGCCGAAAGGCGCCTGCAAGACGTAGAAGACACAGCAAGAAGTCCCGGTGACATCTGGGGCTCTGGGACAGTGGTCGGTCAGCTCCGGACGAGTTGTCCGCCGCCTGTCGTCACGCCGGTGTCACCAGGGCCGCCTGCCTCAGGGATCTGCACGAGTATGGACACGGCCGAGTGGTCACAGTAAACTGTACAGGAACGGCACAAATCACAACACAAACCCTGTCCCAAATTACACTCGGGATTTTAGGGCATTGTTATTGCGCAAGCTCCTGCCGGGCCTCGCGGTAACGAGACCTGGCAGGGGTTGTGAATTTTCTTTCATGTCTAACGTCGTTGGCATGCTGACGCTAGATGGCATGTGGCGTGGACATAGAGTTTTCATTTGAATGTAGTATGTTTTTTTTGCATGCTCGCTGGATGTCACGTGAAAAAGGAGCAAAAAGTTCCAAATTTGGATATGGCGTGGTTAATGTGCAAAACACGGATACGGCTATAGATATCGAGAATTCTGTGGATGTATGGTCACTCCCCCAAACTTCAATACGGAGTCAATTTAGTTGTGTGTTTTTGGGTTGGGCCCATTAATGTTTACTGCCTCTCTAGCCACTGGGTAGAAACCCTTTAGTTATTCTCCTACATGCATAAAACCATGCGCATGGATAGGGAATGGTGTGGGGAACTCCCACATGGCACACGCCAAGGCTGAAAGAATTTTGTTGCTTTGGTTAGCAAAAGAGTTAGTCCCATTGAGCAATTAGGGAGAGTTAACAAGCTTGAGGTAGTGAGCATGGCATCAGCAGTGCGTGGAGCACAGTGACACCATACCGCCACCCGGGAGTAGAGCCTGGCCTCCCCGCATAAACCGGGCGGTAACTCACCATGGCACATGATTAATCCGGCCAGAAAGCCCCCTAAGGATCAACACCTGGCATGAAGGATAATACTCCCCCCATATCCAAGTTGGAGATAACCATGTCATCTTCAAGTGTCTAAGTGGTAGAGCTCCCACAATTTCAGCCAAGAGTAAGAATCATGAAAGAAACACAGATCATGCGACAGAGGGCCACCACTTGCATGTGCATTGTTGCTGGCATTGTGTGAGAGCTCCTTCATGATTGCCTCCAATCACGTGATAGGAGGCACTCATGAAGGAGCTCTCACACTATGCCAATAGTACAGCCACAACGCTCAGTCTCCTACGTATGTGAGGTATAGTGAGCAGGTGGATCAAGACAAGCGAGCATTATGGATGTGATGGGCCACCAATTGAACCATCGACATTAACCATCCCCCCATTACCCACAGCCACATCATGCTTTAGCTAGCTAGTGCCAGCCAGAACATAGACAAAGGGAGCAAAGATCACCCATGGCCATCTGGCAAGACCAACAGCACAGATACCACACTTGAAGACGTTTTTGTTCAGCCCTTTTGTGACAACATTAGCCTGCTATGATCGCATGCCCCCTGAGACAACTTGAACGAAGCCAACTAGAATGCACTCACAAACAAAACAGTACTCGGCATTGATTCTTTCTCTGCGTTAATGGTGCATGCCATCATTTACAATAATGGCTTTTGTGCTCTGATTGTCAGATTGCAAGGTGATGAAATGAATGCGAACGTGTAGTTGCTGAAGCGATATAGCCAGAAAGGCTCACATGTGCTTGCACCAAGTGTAACATCGTCGACTGCACTTGAGCTTCTTGTTGCATACTCTTGTTTGCCACTTTTCCAAAGAGACAATTGTATCCTCGATGGGAGAGATGTAGCCTGTGCGGCTAGGTGCATCTGAACCATGAGCCAAGTCACTGTCGGTGAAACTAATGATAATGACTGAGATCTGCGCTCTGAAGTACAGTCCTATGCGTGGGGTGGACATAGCGCATTGCACCACACAATGGGCAACCTTAAGATATCGCTCTTAAAAAAACTAAGAGAACTGAGAAAGGAAGTTCACCGCAAAGGCTACATGTGCTGAAGTGGTGGTGGCACGATACATTAGTGAGCCAATAACACGCAGGTAGTCAGTTGCATTCATGGTCTCTCCAAGTTTGGAGATAGCCAGTGACTTCAATAGTGTCTAACCTGTTGGAGTCTTTAGATTAGAGGCCGAAGGGACTATTGAGAGGAAGGAAGCAGAAGGATCCCCAAGGATGTGAACGTACATAGCCTGATGAACATGCAGTGTTCACTTTGACTGGCCATGCTCAAGCACCATGCCTACAAAAAATCAAGCAAGTCCAAGGTCCTTCGTTTCGTATGATGATTTACAGGAGGCTCTTGACTCCCTGAAGAACAACATGATTGGGGGATGCAATGATTGTATCATCCACATACACAAGAATGGTCCTTTGTGGGGCAGAGGGTGCGTTGAGAAACAACACAGGGTTGACTGTGCTTCTATGAAAGCCGCCTTTCTCAAGCGGGGACATTGTCTCTTGGTTCCAACAAAGTGGTGACTGCTTGAGGACGTACAGAGCCTTGTGATGTCGCCACACCTTATTGGTGCCATGGGTAAAAGCAGGAGGCTAGATAATGTAGATCTTCTCATTGAGCCTACCATGAAGGAAGGAATTATTCACATCCATTTGCTCAAGTTCCAAATCATGTTGAGCAACAAGACTGAGGAGGGCTCATGCAGTGGTCTGAAGGCAAATTGAGACACATGTCTCATCAAAGTCAATCCCAGTGACATATGAGGATCCCTTAGCCATGAGACAAACCTTGTAACTCTATTGCGATGCCTGGTTTCAAATTCCTGCGATAAACCCACTTGGATGAGGCAGCATGTTTGCAAGGTGGGAGATCAACAAGTTTGTACACATCATGATCAGACACAGCCTTGAGTTCATCCTAAATGGCTGATTCCCACAGAGAGGAGTCGGCAGCTTTGCGGGCCTCTTGAACTATCATGGACTCTAGAGCCAGAGGGGAGAGACTAATAGTGGCAAAACAATGAGCCACGTACTTTGAGGCAGAAATTTCAAGAGCGTGATTAAAATCATGCTCCACAAGGGCATACCCAAAGGCTGAGTTGGGAAAGAAAATTGAAGGAGGTGGACAAATCAGCAGATGTGGTAAGCCCAAGAGCACGGAGTCTGGGCTCACCAGGTAAGGTGGTTTGATCTGGAGCCTTGGGACCATGTGAGGATGTGCCATGAGAGGAAGCAGCACATATGTGCAACCCTAATTGGGAAGGGCATGTAGACGACCACCCCGCACGTAGAGAGACACAGGGTGTACGGAGGAGGTGGAAGGCAATTTTGGAGAGTACAAAGCTGGCAACGAGGTGGAGGAAGAGGGCTAAGGGATTACCTAAGAGATGGAGGGTGCAGATGGTACCGGAGAGAGATTGATGTGCACATGGCTCACTGAAGAAGATTTAGAGGAGGCAGCAGGCAAAGAAAGAGAGGCCGCATTGAGAGGCAAAGGAGAGGAGGATGGAGTGGGAGGGACATAATGAGGAGAGCCTGGATTTGAGATAGAAGGGCCTGAATCGGGACAGGGTCGACCACAGGGATCTGAGTCAAGGGTGCAATAAAAGCATACTGCATTCAGTATGAAGCGGGCGACAAAGAACCTCCCCTAGGCTAAGTGATCAGGGCAAGAGAGGCGGGGCACGAGAGACAAGATGGATCGTGCTTGAAGATGTCCACAGAGAAAAGGCCATTGTACAATTCAATGACACGGCACTGAGTAGGGTCCCAGAAGCACCATGCCTTGGAGAACGAGTGAAAATCAAAAGGGGACTCCGAGAGGCAAGCACACCCTCAGGATGGGCACTGAACACCCAGATAGCAAGAATAGAGCCAAGGCCCATCCTTGGAGCTCCGAGAGGCAAGACAGAGATCAGCACGAGGACCAGTCGAGAGTTCAAATAGCGTGACGTGACGCTGGATGCAGTCGTGGGAAACATGGTTCTACCCCCACGTCATGTATGACATTTCTTTGAACATTAAGAGGGGTGACTGGCTAGAAGCAGACATGAGAGAATGTGCCCCATCAGCAAGGTGTGATTCTAGCATTCAGAGACGCCGTTCAATTTAGGTGTGTAAGAGGTAGACGGTTCCATGCAAACACCTTGGGACTGAGGAAAAAAAGAGGTGGGTCCAAAGAACTCACCACCACGGTCACACCCAAAGACACGAAGCTCACGAACACAGGTACGTTCGGCTTGAGGGAACCACCACTCAAGAACATCACTCACATCATTTTTATGAGGAATAGCAAACATGCAATGATATCTAGAGTAATCATCAGTGAGGCGCAAGATGTAGCGACCCAATCCTCGAAGAAAATCATGAGGAATGGGGCCCACGACATTAGCATGCACAAGATCAAGGGGGGTGAGAGGTCACGGATGCGGTGATTCTGATAGGTATCGAGTGAGTCGAGCACATGCATATGATGGCAGAAATTGGAATGAGGCATAGATCGGGTCCTCGGCGCTCCAGCCAAGTGATGTGTGCAAGGTCGTGCCATGAGTGGCTACTTCAAGAAGCTCTGTCGAGAAGTTGGAGGACGTTGAAAAAGCGATAGGCACGATTATATAAAGATCTTGCTTTGTCGAGAAGTCAGCCAAACACTCTTAAAACATTGTTATGGTTTGCGACACTTCTTTCGATTGTTTTGGAAAGTGGTCAGAGTTTTCAGAGCCCTCTGGAATTGAACACCGGACGTCGGAGCAAGTGGCAAAAAAACCCTTGACCAATCGACATAAAAGTCCTGAGGTCGTTGCACGTTGGACCATAAATACACAGCAAAAAAATCAACTCATGGAGTTTAGGAACTCGTGTACATCAAGGACGTAAGACTCCCCCTACTCGTTTAGCCGCACCGTCTTGGCACGTTAGCAGACGTAGGCCGGTGACAATGGTAGTAGCCGTCGATCAGGTGACTGACATCTCAGAGGTTGTCGTGGAGCTCTCAACTGTTGTGCATAGTGTCTTAGCCATGCCACTTGACCAGATACCTGGTGGTTTTTCCACAGAGTCAATGTCTGAGGATGTCTAAAATCACGTACTCCAAATCCCTGTCTTCTTGAATAGGAGGTGGTGGTACGACGTCTCATTTAGGGAAATTTGTGCTGGGGTTCCGGTAGTGCTTGAGTATGCTGATGTGGAAGAAAGGATATATTACCATGTTGTCAGGCTGGCAAAGCTGAAAAACAACATGCATTTGCATTGGCTCGATCTCAAACGGTCCCAACTTGCAAGATTTAAGCTCTGCAAAGTCTTGTCCTCGGAGTTTGATTTTTGTCAAGCTAAGGAGGACGCGATAGCCAGCACTGAATAAGTCATCGCTACGATATCGGTCGGCCGCTCGCTCCAGAGCTACTTGTGTCTTTACGGAGATTTTTCGTGTTTCCTTCCACAAGCTTGAGAGAAACCTGTAGTCTTGCTGGTGTGGGGGGAAGTTTGTCGTAAACCACTTAAAACGGAATTTTACTGGTTGCGGTAAAGTGGCAGAGTTGTATGCGAGTTCGGCGGTTGGCAGTTTGGCTGCTCAATCGCTATCGTACGGATTTCATAGAGTGTGGAGAAGGTGTTTGAGCATTTGATTGATTTGCTGAGTTTGCTTGTTGGTCTGAGGATGGAACACCATTAGTAGCTTGATCTGACTGCCATAATGCGTCATCAATTTTTGCCAGAAATATCCAACAAAGTGGTCATCTCTATTGCTCATGGTGGTACGTGGTATGCCGTGGAGCTCTACGATATGGATTAGATATGGCCTTATTGCTCCTTTTGCGATGACGGTGGTCATTGTCGGGATGAAGTGTGACATGTACAGCATCTTTCCACCACCACAAGAATGGCGTTGAAACACTCAGGAGTTGTGGGTAATCTCTTCACGAAGTACATGGTGATGTCGACCCACGGCTCCGTCGCAACGAGGGGTTAGAGCAGACTCAATGGCCTCATGCGATGAGATTTTTGTTTCTTACAGGTGTCACACAATAGACAAATTGCTGACACGTCGGTTTGCATATTGTCCCATCAATAGTATTTTGCCGGCGTCTTGTCTTCACCAAAATGTCAGCGGGACCGGTGTCGTGGCTTTCCTTAGCTTCTTGTTCGTTGGAATGACAACTTGGCGAGTAAATAATCGTCGTCGGTAGGGGTCATCAAACCAAATTCTTTTCTATACCCTTGAAAATCCTTGAAACCCTTCGTGAATAGCCTTGTGAGGTACGGTTATTGTTTGGTGAGTAGAGTACAAATCTCGTATAGTAGACCTGATCGTACTGAGAGTATCCACCATGTTAGTTTTTCCATGCTGGTACTCAATGTCGTTGTCAAAGTCAAACTCGAGGAACTCCATCCATCGAGTTTGTTGATGGCTCATATTTGGCTGTCTTGAGATGTTTCGGTGCATGATGATCCGTGCTGACAATGAGTTATCAGCAATCCAGATTGTACCGCCATGAATTAAACGTGTGCCTGACTACAAGCATTTATTTCTTTTGCACTGAGGGGCGTCCTTAGTGACGGTCACGTGCCAAGCTCTTGGGATAAACCTCTCACCTTTGACCCCTTGGTGTGTTGGCCAACCCTCAAGATACTACACGACCCTCTCCTAGCAGCAAGACCGTTGCTAGTAACTGAGGTTCCCACCGTGCGACTCTCCTGGCGGCCTTTGCACCAAGGTGTACTAAGGAAGACTTGTAGGATCAAGTAGATGTGTGCAAGGCAATGCTTGGAAGATAAGGAGTGTCAGGCAAGGAATGAATCCTTAGACTTTATAGATCAGTACAAGGGAAAGCACAAAGTCTCTAAGAGGGGCCAGCGGACGCAACTGGGGTTGCCGGCCCGGAGGGACCAGCAGACTCGGATGGGGCTGCCGGCGCGGAGGGGCCAGCGGACGCGAATGGGGCTGCCGACTCGGAGGGACCAACAGAATCGGACGGGGCTGTCGGCACGAAGGGGCCAGCGGACGCGGCTGGGACTACCGGCTCAGAGGGACCAGCGAACAAGGCTGGAGGTGCTAGCCTTGAGGGACCAAGTGACATGTCACCCAGAAGCGGCAGGACGGACTCACCACTCCCCAACGCATCGGGAGGGACATTGACGAGCCAGAGCGAACGAGGTCACAAGGAAACAGCTCTTCAAAGAAGAGGGCATCACCGGACTCGACGATGCAGTGGCGGGAGGGATCCCAGAAGCGCGAGGCTTTGGACTGATGGGAAACACCAAGGAAGGTGCAAGGACGTCCGCGGGGAGCGAGCTTGCCGCCTTGCTACTCGGCGAGCAGCCACACAATGGCCGCGCAGCCCCAGACGCGAGCCGGGCGGAGGTTAGCCCGCTGACCACACCAGTGCTGGTACGACTTGGATTGGCGGGGAAGAGGGCCGTGGGGAATTTGGTTCCAGACCCACGTCATGTAAGCCATGGCTCCAAAGTAGAAGCCATCGGAGAGGCCAGACTCGACCCGCATGGTGTGGAAGGCGTTAGCGATGGTGCGGTTCCAACGCTCGGAGACGTTGTTTTGGGCTGGTGTGTGAGGCGCCAACGTCTCGTGGTGGATACCGCGGAAGGCGAGAAAAGTCGTGGTCTCTCCCATGTACTTGCATTCGCGATCAGATCAAAAGCGGCGAAGAGGCCGACCACACTCGCGCTACGCACGGACTAGCCAGTCCTGAATGGCGGGAGCAACATCGCTCTTCTGTCGAAGGCAGAAGACCCAGCGGTAGCAAGAGAAGTCGTCAGTGAGGGTGAGGACATAGCATCCATGCTCCCCGACGGACTCGGTAGGGAGAGGACCCATGACAGCGGAATGGACTAGGTCCAGAGGGGCGGACGCACGGGATGAAGAATGAAGGTATGAGGACTGGTGCATCTTGCTCTGAGTACAATCAATGTAGTATGTGGGACAAGGCCAGGGGAAGGAGGTCGGGTCAAGGTCCTTGGCCGGTTGGGTGCGGATGATGCTATCGACGGCAGTAGAGTGGACATGGCAAAGGTGGTGGTGCAAGAGACGTGTGTGCTGCGGTGAGAGTGTGCTGGTAACAAACACATGGCATGTGGTGGCCGACAAGGAGGAGACGGAGGGAGCGGAGGACAGACGAGCCACGTGCCACAGGTTGCCATGGGTGGTGGCGTGACAAGACCGGACGGACGTAACGACACGGTGCCAACGCCACGTGAGTGCAGAACTTCCATGCTCATGCGGTCAAGGGCAGTGATGGACAGGAGGCTGAGCTCAAGACCTGGGATGAAGAGGACATCTGTCACGAAGACATCACCGGCAGGACCACGGAAATGAACGGCGCTGACGCCGCAGACAGGCAATACCTGTCCGGAGCTTGTCCGGACGCTCATGGGTGGACGGTCCGGGAGTGTAGACTGAGTATGGAGTGGCAGCGCTGGAGCCCGGGTAGGAGGAGGACTGCACCGGTGATGGGAACGACGGCGCCGACGGCTGCGAACAATGCTACCGCGGAGCTGGCAACGTCGGGACCGGTGTAGCTGTCGGAGGAGTGTAGCTGCTGGTCGGGGTGGAAGGATCAGGGCCAGCGACAACTACGGCGGTAGAGGCGAGACAGCGCTCACGCTAGCAATGCATGGTCGTGATGATGTGTTCCTTGTCCGTTAGCAGCGAGCACATGTACCACCCGTGTCTTTGCTGGCTGCAGTTGTGGTCTGGGGCTCTTTAAAAAGCAAGCTTGATGTACGAAGTTCCCATGATGATTTCCTCTATTAGAAAGGAAGAAGGCGAGCTGGCATAAGAGTGCTGATGACCAGAAAACATTTACTTACCCTCTGCTCACTTGGAGGTGGAGTGGAGAAGGCCATTGTTTTACTCCAATGGGTCATTTGGTCACATGTGTTTTTGCAGTCTCCCCCTTCGCAGTTCGCACTTTGCAAAAAAATCCAGAGCACTGCGAGAAGGGTCGTTTTGTCGATATGCACTGATAGTTGACACTATAACAGTGCAGGAAGATTTGCTCGCTGAAGTGAAATTGCTAGTGGAGAGGGGCTGGCCCTCAGCTACTTCATTTGTTACTCATGCAGCCACATGCTCTCGGTTGGCTGCTCCTGTTGCCTGCTAACTTCTGTGTTCTATACTGCTGCAGAAGTTTTCACCGCTTCCATCGGTCGAGAAGACATAATGACCACCGCTGACTTCTGCATTCACTATTTTTGCTGGCATAGAGGTTGTCTCCACATTGAGTACCGGCGTCTCTGTGACTGTGCAGTTCTGATATTCCATACCACCTGCTCCAAACCTTTTTCCTCTTCATAGCCAGTTTTCTGCTTCTTGATTGGAGAACAAGAAAAACAGACTCGCAGCTTCTGGATCAGAACGTTGCGAGTTTCAGGGTGCTCAGTTCGCTCGCTCCCATGAGTGAGCAGTTGCTCACGAGAGGAGAGCAACAGTGAGCTGTGAGCATGACCCCGTGCTCCACCGCTGCCATTTGGCAGCCGTCTTTTAGAATGCTCATCCGATTGAGTGGGTGAATTTTGCTGATGTTGCTGTCTTGAGTGATGTTTTCCCGCGCCAACGCTGCGGTCAACCAGGTTTTCTTAATCTTTTCTCGGCAGCACCAATTGCAAAGATTGTACCATCAAAGATTGTGTGACTGCTGCTGCTGGCTGTTGTTGCTAAATTTGATGCTTTTCCTGAAATTTTTCCTAAACAGGCAGCTGCCCCATTAAAGAAAGTTGGCTATGGACCTCCACCTTTGTCAGGTTCGAGGGCAATGTATCATGTGCACTAGACATTTGAATTTTGTGCAAAGTTTCACCTTCCTCATCGATTCCTTACAGAATCTCATCTTGGAGGCAGGACCACTACTTTCTTGGTGATGCACAAATGGTCCAAGGTAAAAGGTGAAGCCGTCGATTGGGACTTGAATGGCTTTGTCATGCTTCACTGCCCCAATCCCCCTTGGTGTCGCACTTGCGACTGGGTGAGCTTCATGTATCATGAAGCATGTGGGCACATATGTGCCTAGAATCATGATGTGGGTGCACATTTTTTGTTTTCACATGCCGATGAAGTTGTTCCTTTTTGTTTGGTACTGTGAGAGTGTGTTAGAGGTGATTCCACGTTGTACAGCACATCTATTGAATGTTTCCTTTGGAACGCTCTTCGTCGAAAAGTTTGCTGCTTGCTTTGAATCAGGCACATGCACGAGGAGTACTATGCCATGAAGGACCTTCAATCGGATCCAATGTCCACCAATGTCGATGTGTTTTGTCCATCCTTGAAACTTCATAGAGTTTGTAAGGCCGATTGCAGACTTGCTGTCCATGTAAATTTCAGTGGGACTTTCCAGCCACAATCCGATGTCGTCACAAGGTTCAGCAAGTAGGTCACCTCCTGTGCAGTAGATGTAGTTGCAACATACTCGGCTTCAACAAAGGTGAGTGTGATGACATTCTGTCGCTTGCTTGACCATGCAACAGTTACACCGGATAGAAGGCACACGAAGCGGATGGTGCTGCATCGATCCGCCTCTGTGCCTCCAAAATCTGAGTCAACAAAAACTCTTCAGCCCCAAGTACTTGGAATTGCCTAGGCACAATGCTTTATCCTTTGTTGCTCTCATGTACAGGAGGGCACGATGGAGCTCTTTGCACACTTGAGTTGATCACATCTCATTCCCACATACAAGGTTCTCCACAGTATACTACAGGTTAGGATGTGTGTAGCTTGCAGCATGCACGAGTGACCAACTCTGTTGCGATAGTCTTTCACTCCCCCTTCCTCCGCGATATGGCAGCTGCTTGCTGCTTGGGCACATCAAAGCGTTCTGAGAATTTGGTGCAGTAGGTCCAAGATACGCAAGTCGTGGTTGCGCTTGATATTCATGCCGAGGTAGTACTCAAAGGATAACATGAGGGTTATTCTCACGTACTTGGCCATTGTTGTAGCTGTTGACTAGATGAATTCAGCAGATAGGTTCATGATGGGGATATCATCCACGTACACAAGTGTGTAGCAGTCAGGCTGAGCGTTAGGAGCAGGCATTTTTAGAAGGAGACAGTCATCGTAGGCTGTTAACTGAAGCTAAGGTTTTCTAGTAGTGCTTGCACCTTCTTGTACTAGAGGAGATGAATCTTTTTTAGCATGTAGAGGCTCTTTCCCAATGGAAATCTCTTCCATTCCCATCATTGTACCCCTCCAGTTGTTTCATGTACACCATAGTCTCTATCTCTCCATATAGGAAGGCATACTTGACATCAAGCTGTAGCACTATGCAGTCCTCATCTGCCATAATGGCGAGCATGATGTGTGTTATTGTGCAATGGCTCACATATGTATAGGCCTCAGAAATGTCTTTGCCTTCTACCTGCATGAATCCTTTTTCCACTAAATGTGCTTTGAACTTCCTATGTTTCCGTTAGCCTTTGGCTTGATCCGGAGCACCCACTTCACCCCACCAAGTCGTGATTGTGGAGGTTTTGCGATGATTTTCTACGCCTCCTATTCCATGAGGATGTTGTACTGGGTTTCCAAAGCTACTTTCCACTCTGCTACATGCTCTCCACTTGGATCTTCTTCAAGTGATTTAGGCTTAGGAGGGAGATACTGCACTTGGTATGAAAGAAGTGATACAAATTGTGTCGTGGCAACTTCTGTGAGATAAATTTCGTTCTCTTTATAGAATTAGCATGCTATGATGACAAGGTTATACTAATCTTCATCATCCCCTCTTTTTTCCTCCATCTAGTGCTATAGAATGCATGTCAAACACTGCTCGCTCATAACAACCAGTGCTTGTACCTTCCTCACCGTCTACAGACTATTCTGCACAGGTTCCTCTTGGACTTCATCATGTCGTACATGAAGATGCTTCTCATCCAAGATGGGGAATTCATGGTGGTGAACACCAAAGGGGCACACGTGTGTACATTGTCACTTTATGCGCCAAATTCAGATCAGTAAGGTTGAGTATGGCTGGGTTTGCTATTGATTTTACTTCCACCAATGATTCAACGTAAGAGTCGGAGAAAGTTTGCACTAGATTAGGGGTTGTTGCACGCTTGTCCTCCCAAGATGCACGCGTGAGGTTCTCAAAGAAGACGGCGTCACGGCTGACGAGAGTGCGCTGTGAGTCCATTTCAAAGAGCTCCCAGCCTTTCATGTTGGAGGCTTGGCCAATGAATAACCTCCACAATGCCTTGTCCGTTGGCTTCCTCCTTTGCTCTTTTGGCACATTTACAAGTTCCATGCTGCCGAACATTTGTAGTCCTTTGATTCCTCATTTTTCCTCAAGCCAAGCCTGAACTTGTGCCATGTATGGCAGTGTTGTGTGTGGTTTGCAGTTGTGCACCCAAACATCCTGCTTGAGGGCCTAGGGACACCAGTTGTTGTTTAGCTGAGTTCCAAGGAGCATCAACTTGAGCAGCTCTTGTATGGTATAGTTTGCACATTCTCCGATGCCATTCTGTTACGATATGTAGGGCACCAAAAACTGTTGCACAATGTCCATATCTTCGAGGTGATACATGAAATCAGAGCTGGTGAAATCTCCATCGTTGTCAGATCATAGGACTTGTAGCTTCCTGTTTATCCGCCTCTCTGTCATGGCCAGCCACTTGAAGAGGTGTGTACGCACCTCATCTCTTGTCTTGAGGCCATAATACTAGGTGGACTGTTCTGTTTCATCTATGAAGAGGAGGAAACATCAATGACCTGAGTTCATTGTGGTCATTGGTAGTGGTCTACAAATGTCCGTGTTGACCAGATTGAGCTTGTTGGATATGTCACACTTGCTGGCAGGAGGAAACACTTGTCGTGGAAAATTTTTCCTTACACAAACTTCGCAAGGGTCTGTTGTGCCTTTTCTTTCACAGTTTCTGATGTCAAGTTCCTCAACCTACTACTGCTTCTTCATGGCCTCAACCAGTTGATTACTGATGTGGTTGAGTCTCCTCTGGCACATGGACATGTAAGCACCAGCAGACTGGTGTAGACTTGCAGCTGCAAAGTGAGCCTCTTGAGATGCAGAAGTAGGCAGGCTGAAATGAAGCTCATCCATGCCATGTGGAAAGAGACGTCCTTCAACAATGGTATCCCCTTCATGGCTCTTGAGGGTAGTGCTGTCATCCTTGCTCACAATGCAAAAATCCCTCTTTATCAGCTGCCCTAGTGAGAGAAGGTTGACGGTGATCTGAGGGACGTAGAGAAAATCTCCAAACTTCACATGAGCTCTGTTGTACCCTATTATTTCCACTCTTCCTTTTTCCAACATTGGTACTTGTTGGTTATTGGCGAGAGTGACAGAACCCTTACTACTGGATCAGAGGTCCTCGAGGCAAGTTCTATCAAATGTGATGTGTGGTGTGTACATGTTGTCGAAGTACCACACATATGGTGTGCAAACAAGGCCATGCTCAGTGCATCTGAGAGCTGAAACACGGATGGTGAGTAGTCAAAATCCCAGTTGCCTCCTTCTTTTCCTTTCTTCTCAATCTTCTACTAAGATTCCTTCTCCTTGTCTCTATACTCCTTCTCTTTCCCTTTGCCTCCTGGATTCTTTCCCGTCTAGCCCTTCTTCCTCCTTGCCTACTCCTCATCAGCAATCATTTTTCTATAGTCTCTTTGCATGTGGCCAATCTTCCTATTGCAATGGCATTCCACTGTAGGTCGTGATCCTGATTTCTGGCCAAAGGAGCTGCGGGTATTGTCGTTTGGAGGACATCATGCAGATGAGAGGGAGGATGCCGAGTTCATTTTAGGCTAGCTTGTTCATGACGCTTAAGTTACATTGACGTGGCCGGCTGTTGTTACTGAAAAAGGTGTGTTTGGAAGCAGGCTTGCTTTCTCCTTGGTAAGCTTGGGGTTGCATTGCTCTGTGGGTAAAGTATTACACACTTACTGTCAGGAATTAAAATCCCAGAAAATGTACAGTCGCCTTGTCTCAACAAATCGCACAGCTCAGCCTGTCCTGAACCACAGTGAAGTTGCACCACACTTCACGATTCTCAGGTAAAATCGCCTCTTACACACATACACTCAGAAATTACACACTGAGATTCAAGAGGGAAAGGAGCTGAATCCAGAGCTTGAAATCTCACTCAAAATGATCAATTAATGAGTACAAACAAAGCTAAGAAAGAATGAATGAAGTCCTACTCCAAGTACTAGCATTTTGTCCTACTTCCCGTCCCTGATCCCTGCTTCCGGTCATCTAAAAAACAATCTAGGTAGTCAGCTCTGCTGGCTGTTACTGCTGCCTCCAAGTGCGCGATGAGCCTGTCTCCGGTCGCGCGTCAATGTGCAATCGCGCGACCCTCGTGCCTCCTCGCTCATCCCCTGTCCTCCGCCCTCTGCAGCCGACCGGACCGAGATCGAGGGCGAGGATCGATCGGTCCGATTGAGCTGCCATGTCAGCGGTCCTCGCTCCTCGACCTCGCTCTTCGCTCACTGCTCTGCTCCGGTCGGACCTGCGAGCCACCGTTGCCTTTAGTGCAAAACCCTTTGGACTAAATACAACTTGTCCCATAACGTTGAGCATCGAGCTGCGGCCAGGCTAGGACAGGTGGGACATCCGACTGGGTCTTCCCATAGCCTGTCACTGGTACCCGCTCCACCTAGGTAATAGGATAGAAGTAAATTAGGCAGAAGGTCAGGAGAGAAATATGCCTCAACTCTCCTGGCCTTCATACCATTTTCCCCTTTTTCCATTTTTATCCTTAGTCACTTGACAACATAACATTTTGGATAACTTTTGGTTATCTAACACTCCCCCCTGTATGTGTCAAGGTGTGCTGAAAGTGCTGCTACATGCTGCGGCATGGAAATGTGAATGCAAACTGCTAGGACACAGGGATTTAAGTGAATGTGGTCAGACTACAAGAAAAGTGCGGGTGTGGTACAAGCATGTGAGCAGTGAGCATATGTGTGTATCAATTAGTGGAAAGGGGACTGGGAAAGGGCAGAGCAATGAGAGGCAGAATGTAGTACAGCCCCCCCTGTATGTGTGGAATCCGTAAAAGGTCATGTGTGAGTGAGATGTGGAGTGTGTGAAAATGAGAGGAGCATGAGAGGAGGGGTAGGAGGAGATGGCTCTCAGCCCCGCATCCGCTCACTGATCCTCACTCACCCGTCAGGGCTGGTGTCTCAGATCTTGTCACAGACAACACTCAACTTGACAGCACTCATGCCCTCACCATACCGTCAGGCAAGGTGTCTCAGGCTACTCTTCTCACAAAGGTCAAAAAACAAGAGAAAGAACAAGAAAAAGAAGAAGAAGCACCAAAATCTCTCCCCCCTTTATTTGTTGATGTTGTGACGGAGAAGGGTGGCCGAGAAATAAGAAAGAGATAGGTGACAGGAGAGAGATGAAGACCCATCTGCTGACGAAGGAGGGTGTGCTCCTTTGTGTCAAGGGACTTCGTGAGGAGATCTGCTACTTGCTGCTGGGTTGGGATGTATTCCATCTCGACTTCTCCTTCAGACACTGCATCCCTGTCATTGTGATATTGTCTTTTCACATGCTTTGTCCTGTTCATGGAGAACCGGGTCTTCAGAGAGTGCAATAGCGCCTTGATTGTCACACAGAATGGGTGTTGGATTCAGTTGCTCAAAGCCCAGTTCAATCAACAGCATCCAAAGCCACACCGCTTCCCTGGTACACTCTGATTCGGAGATGTATTCCTCTTCAGTCGATGACAATGCAACCACTGACTGCTTCTTGGACCTCCAGCTGACTGATCCTCCATTGATCAGAAAAGTGTAGCCAAATGTAGACTTGCTGAATGTCTGATCACCAGACAGGTCAGTATCACAGTATCCAATCAGGAGAGGTCCCTCAGTCTTCTTGTAGCAAATCGACATGGTAGATGTGCTTCTCAGATATCGAATGCTGCATTTTGTTACAACAATGTGGTCTTTCGTCGGGGCTTTGCGCCCTTGACTGAGAATTTCCACTGCATAGGATATATCTGGCCTGGTTCCAACAGCTGCATACATCGTTGAACCAACCATGCTTGGAAACAACTTGGTGTCTGCCACAGATGCAAGCATTTCTTGTGTGACAGGTTTGGTCAAGCCATGGTGGGGAATCAGCAGAGTGTTGATGGCAGCAGAGTTGCCGAGACCAAGCTTTTATGCTACACGTTGGCCATAAGAAGCCTGGTTGATCTGAATCTCAGCTTGCTGGTTTCTCTGCTGAACTTGAATACCAATATAGTAAGAGAGGGGACCCATGTCAGTCATCTCAAATGCTGCTGAGACTTGATTTTTTAAGTCGGTGATGTCTGGGAGTGAGCTGCCGAAGATAATCAGGTTATCGACGTAGAGGATGACTCCAATGGTGGAGTGAGAGGTAATCTTGATGTAGACAGAATGATCGGAGTGAATTCTGGCAAGATCCTGTGATAGAAGATTCTTGTTCCACTGCCTTGGTGCTTGTTTCAGACCATAGAGGGACTTGTTCAGCAAGCAGACCAAGTCTTCCTCCCCTGGCTGAAAAAAGCCCTCTGGTTGGGTCATGTAGACAGTGTTGTCCAGATTTCCATTCAGAAAAGCAGACTTGACATCCATCTGATGGAGATGCCATTCTTCTCCTGCAGCCAGAGCCAAGACAGTGCGAATGGAGGAGTACTTGGCAACAGGAGCAAAGGTGTCGGAGTAGTTAGCTCCAAGTTGCTGACTTTAGCCTCTGGCCACAAGGCGAGCTTTGCGTTTGGGGACAAGGTTGTCGGCCCCGAGCTTGTTCTTGAAGATCCATTTGCAGGTGACAACTGGTACGTCAGCGGGTCTGGGAACCAGAGTCCAGGTTTGATGCTTTTGAAGTTGTTCAAGCTCCTCAGTGGCAGCCTGAAACCACTCAGCAGCCTCTGGGGTGCGCATGGCCTCTTTGAAGCTGGGAGGATCCATGACAGTGGTAAATAAAGCCATGTCTGCATCATCGTTGTCTGCTTCAATGTGATGATGAAGAGCAGCAATACGGGCAGATCTGTGTGATGCAGCAACAGATGGAATAGAAGGAGCAGCAGGAGCTGCTGGAGCAGCTGGAGCAACAGGGACAGCAGCAATGGGCGGAGCCAATCTCTCAAGTGAGACATGCTCATGAGGATTAATGGGTTCAAGGAATCCTTCATGTTCATCCAGGGCTGGGTCCATGGAGAATTCTTGCAAAGCTGTGATGTCAGAGAGGAAATGTGAGATTACTGTCAGGGTAGGGACAGTGGGCATGGTGGTGTCCATTTGTTCATCGAATTCCACAGATCTTCTACAGATGATGTGTTTGTGGACAGGATCCCACAGTCTGTAGATGTTGCCTCCTTCTTCATAGCCCATGAGGAGGCAGGGCCGATTGTGGGATTGGAGCTTGGTTCTCTTGCCTGGGGGAAGCCAAGAATAGGCTTTGCATCCAAAAAATCTCAGATATCCAGAAGATGGTCTGTGTCCAGTCCAGGCTTCGATAGGAGTGGTACATCCTGATGGAAGTTTCTTGCAAGGCAGCCTGTTGGTGAGATGAGCAGCTGTGGAGACGGCTTCAGCCCAGAACTGTGCAGACAATCCTGCAGTGTGTAGCATTGTTCTGGCCCTGTCCAGCAATTTCCTGTTCATTCTCTCGGATTTGCCATTTTGCTCCAGAGTTTTGGGTACATTAGTTTGGTGTATAAAACTGCTTGAGTGCATAAAACTGCTTCAAGGTATGGTTGACGAACTCACCCCTGTCATCTTTTCTGATCTTCTTCACAGTCATGTCCGATTGCTTCTCTATCATCCTGATCCATGTCTGAATGATGCCAGGTGCTTATGATTTTTACCTGAGAAAATGAACCCAAACCATGTGGGTGTAGTCATCAATGATGAATAAGAAGTACTGCTTTCCAGAGTGGGATGGCTCCTTGATGCAGCACAAGTCCATGTGAAGGAGTTCCAAATTCTTGGAGGTTGCAGTAGTTGTGTATTTTTAGAATGAGTCCTTGTGTTGTTTTCTTGCAAGGCATCTGCACAGGGTGTTGTAGAGGGATCAGTATTCAGATTGGATGGAAGATCATGAGCCCCTTGTTCCGATTATAGTTTCGCCATGGCTCCATAGCTCAGATGAGCTAGACATGTGTGCCATAGTTCTGCCGCTGTAAGAACTGAAGTCTTGGCCGGGCTTGGAGTAGGTGATGATGTGGTAGCAGCAAAGGCCATTTCAGGTTGCTCAGGGACGCGAGGAGCTGTCTGAGTGTTCAGGATGGTCAGTTTTCCTTCTCTGCGAGCAATTCCTGCAATGTGATTGTTGGATGACACTATCTTGCACGTTTAACAGTATCAAAGGTGAATCTCAGGCCATTGTCATTGAGTCTTGAGAACGAGAGAAGGTTTGCAGCCAAGCCAGGAACAAAGAGAACATTCTCAAAATTCCTGGCCACAATCTGCCCTTCAAGCTCAATGCCCACTCGCATGGTCCCAACTCCAAGTGCAGGTGTCAGTCCGACATCTCCAACTCGAACTTGTCTTGGTGGGTTCAAAGGCTTGTAGTCAATGAACCATTGCTTGTTGCAAGTCATGTGTTTAGTGCACCCAGAGTCAATAATGCAGGCCATGACTCCAGCCATTGAAAGGAAGGCACTGTGAACTGAACAGAATGCCATCTCCTCCATGATGTATTTTTGGGATATGGATGACTTGGTCTCAATTCTGGGTGCAGTTGAGCTGCTTGGTGTCACAGGATTCCCAGTGGGTGAAGGGTAGCCAGTAGCTTCCAGAGCAAACTGTTGTTGTTCCAGCATGATTTCCTGCAGCTGTGTCTGTTCCATCTGCAGCAGGGATGGCTCAATGTCAGCATTTTCCAAATTGTCAAGGATGTTGACTTGAGTGTCAGCAGGACGTCTAGATGCCAAGAACTCTGTCAGAAGTGCAGCTGCTTGAGAGTGTACTTCTTCAGAGAGAGGATAATCCCTGTTGATGTGTCCCAGCTGTTGGCACTCCCAGCTTTTTGTGTTGACATAACTGTTTGATGTTGTGCCTTGCTGGGATAGAGATACATGGCCTATTCTGCTTGGAGATGTGTAGTTGAGTCTTGGGTAATGCCTGTTGTTGTGGAGATGGTCATAGTTGGAGTTGCTCATCTTCCCTTGCCCATTTCTCCTGTTGCCATGAGTCTCAAATCTTGGAAGCTTTTGAGTGCCCGGGTTCTGGTACATGTTGTAGAGGGCTGTATCAACTCCGCCTCCCTTGGGATGTTTATGTTCTGCAAGTACAAGTGCTTCAAAGGCCTTTTCCAACGTAAGGACATCAGTTGTTGTGGTTCTGGTGGCAGCAGCTCTTGCTGCGGCGATTGCAGCTGGTACGACTGCTGGATCTCCTGCTCCAGCTTGAGCGATGGTGGCCAGAGCCCCATGCCGGCTTTCAAGGCACCGATTTCTTCTTGGAATGGCCGTAACTGCTCCTTGAGTTCTGTCATGCGGTCAACTGTTTCTTTGAACCTGGAGGGAAGTCCATGAAACAGCGTTAGAACAATTGCTTTTTCTGTGATTGGTTTTCCAATGGCCTTGATTCTGCTGGCTAGAGTATTCAGATGTGAAATGTGGTCTTCCAGCTTGGTATCCTCTTCCATATGCAGTCCATAGAATTCAGCAGGTAGATTTGCTAGCTCAGTTTCAGAGGTCTTGATGAATCTTTCCTTGAGAGCCTTCCATGCCACTCTTGGATTCAGGTCAGTGTTGTTGTCCCTGATTAAAAAATTGAGTCTGTAACTGATCTGCAGAGCTAGGAGAGCAAATTCTTGGTCACTGCTGCCACTTTATTCTTTGCTCATTTGTGCCTGCTGCGTCAAGAACTGTTGGTGGATCAGATACAATCCCCCAGAGCCCCTTGTTGAGGTAGACCATTTGTATGTTAAATGCAAATGTATGGTAGTCATCTCCGTCAAACTGTGGAATTCTGATGATTCCATCCTGTAAAGTTGCCATGATCAGCAGTCACAAGTGAAGCCAGGTAATTCCTGTCCTGGATGTCGTAACAATGTCAGTTGGTGATGTTGAAACAAGAATAATGCAGCCCTGCTCCGATACCACGTGTTAGGAACTAAAATCCCAGAAAACGTACAGTCGCCTTGTCTCAACAAATCGCACAGCTCAGCCTTTCCTGAACCACAGTGAAGTTGCACCACACTTCACGGTTCTCAGGTAAAATTGCCTCTTACACGCATACACTCAGAAATAACACACTGAGAGTCAAGATGGAAAGGAGATGAATCCAGAGCTTCAAATCTCACTCAAAATGATCAATTAATGAGTACAAATGAAGCTAAGAAAGAATAGCTGAAGTCCTACTCCAAGTACTAACATTCTGTCCTACTTCCTGTCCCTGATCCCTGCTTCTGGTCATCTAAAAAACAATCGAAGTAGTCAGCTCTGGTGGCTGTTCCTTCTGCCTCCGGGTCCGCGATGAGCCTGTCTCCGGTCGCGCGTCAATGTGCAATCGCGCGATCCTCGTGCCTCCTCGCTCATCCCCTGTCCTCCGCCCTCAGCATCCGGCCGGACCAAGATCGAGGGCGAGGATCGATCGGTCCGATCGAGCTGCCACATCAGCGGTCCTCGCTCCTCGACCTCGCTCTTTGCTCAACGCTCTGCTCCGGTCGGACCTGCGAGCCACCGTTGCCTTTAGTGCAAAACCCCTTGTAGTAAATACAACTTGTCCCATAATGTTCAGCATCGAGCTGCGGCCAGGCTCGGACAGGTGGGACATCCGACTGGGTCTTCCCATAGCCTCTCACTGGTACCCGCTCCACCTAGGTAGTAGGATAGAAGTAAATTAGGCAGAAGGTCAGGAGAGAAATATGCCTCAACTCTCCTGGCCTTCTTACCATTTTCCCCTTTTTCCATTTTTAACCTCAGTCACTTGACAACATAATACTTTGGATAACTTTTGGTTATCTAACACGTACACCTATGTCAGTTCAGCCTCTTGCTTGATTTTTCAGCACATGCCTTACACTCTCCCAGTTTCCACTTAGTCCATTGAGAAGGAAGGTTACAAATACGGGCTCCTAGACGGGAGCATTTGCTACCATGAGCTGATCATGCAAGGACTTTGCTTTGTTGGTGTATTCCTGTATGTTGTCAAAGTTTCTCAGGCTGATGTGTGATAGCCCGGTCAGGAGGCGAAACTTGAAGGTGGAGTCTCCCAACATGTAGGTCCGTAGCAGGTAGGACCAGGCATGATCGGCAGGTTGATCCAAGTTCTCAAACATACTGATTGCGTGCTAAATGCTAGGGCTTAGTTGATTGTCCTGAACCATGTATGTAGCCATGGTGAATTACTTGAAATCCGGCACCGTGATGGTGATCCAAGTGGTGGAGGTGAACAGTGCCCGTAAGAAGTGAATCTGAGCAACTCCCGGCCACTATTCACCTCCACCACTTGGGCAGAGTGTGGGGATTTCTCGCCATCAAACTTATCCAATTTGATCTTGTGCAACTACAAAGATGCAGCAGCTATGGGCACTATACTCTCTAGGTGTTGAAATGGTGTTTTTGCTATCGCCACCATTGGAGATTACACTAGGGTATGCTACATGCGTATGGATGGATGTGGTTGAACAGGTGGTGCGCCTACTGCTGTTGAAGGCTAGACCACGTAGGCTTGCAACATGGGTGCCGGTTGAGCCTGTTGGAATACAAAGCCAGCTATTGCTAAAGCATGTGCTACTACTGTTGAAGTTGAGCATTCTACGCTGCTATAGCAGCATGTGAATGTTGGGACTGCTGTGTGTGTGATGCTTGAGTAGCATGGGTGAGCTCCTCTTGCTGTCAAAGGAGCTCTTGAGCTCCAATCTGCTGCCTCAATGCCTCTGTTGTGCTCCATAGCTTGTCACACCTATGCGACCTGATGTGCCATCCATTGCACTTCTTCTACCAAGAGATGTGTCTTTACTGCTTGTGTGTTGTGCGTTGTGCATGATTTCAAACATGGTGTCCTTGCTCCTGACCCATGCACAAACAACACAGGAAAGACTCATTTTCATGCTCAGGAGGACCTCCATTGGTTTCACAGGCTCCATGGCACTCATGAAAACCTTTGGGCTTGTGTGTTTTGCAGGTTGAACTACAAGGCCGATGCATCAACCTTGCTTCTACCACTCTCTGTAATGTAGTGGTTGAGAGCGTCTCCACCAACTCTACATTATGCTGATACAATTTGCTAACTGAGAGCATGATCCTACTCTGGCAGTATGTTGTTTTTTTGCACAAGCACAGCAATGGCTGAGTAGGCCTTGCTTTCATGCCAGGACCTTGAAGTACTCAGCTGGACTTGTACAAACTCTACAAAAAGGTACAAAGTGGAAGGAATAAACAGGAACTTTTTTTTGGTGGGAAATGTGACTGTACTATGAAAGATACAAGTGCAAGTACATGTATGTTTAGCACAAGTTTCACAGCAGCCTATGTACAGCAATATTCTCTCACTTATTTGTTGACCCAAGTTGGGCATAATGTTTTGCCAGGCTCCCAGAGTCTTAACAAGATTCTTGGTGTGTCTTTCAGGTTGACAGGCCTTCAGGTAGTTAGAGAACCTCCTAGCCAAGCTAGCAGAGCTGCCAGGCTGGCTAGGTCAATGGAGGAGAACTTCAGTAGGGTCTGGATCTGAGCGCCAAGTCATAAAGCAGTGCTGCAGGAGTGGCGATGGTAGTTTTCACTGAGGTACTCTAGAATGCTACGATATTGTTGTGGTTGCTAATGGCCTCCTTTTGTGCTACTGCTTTGGCTTGTACCATGGACGGCGGTCCTAATGGTCCTAATTGTAGTGGTCTCAATGGTCCCCACTACTACATCGTAGGCAGTGGTCCTGGCGGTCCCATTTATTGATGCATACATTCCTGCAAGAGGTTGTGAACGTGCTTGGAGACCTTGTTGCTACCTGTACAATGTTGGATGGAAACCTCATAGAGTTATTTGCTCCACACTGCCTTGGCTAGGTGGCCGAGGTGTCCATCGCGATATTGCTCCAAATGTACATGTCCAGGTCATGTACACAACCTCTTGGACTAGAAACCAGTGATTGACTTGCCAGTACAATGGGAACTTTGCCATGGGAATATTCCCTGTAAACCACAGAAAAATCCGTCACTTGCTGTAGAATGCTCCGAATCAGGAATGGACTGCGCCAAGCTAAAGCATAAATCTAGCACAATCATCGCTATGCTTGAGCACGTTGCGGTCCAGGTGTGCATCCAGGACCCAAGCTTTAACATTGAATGACAGTTCAGAGGTTTGGCACCCACAGAAAGGAACGGTCACATGCATTTTGAAGCCATCATGGTAATTCACGGGAAAAATGACAAGGCATGTGGTGATCTGAATTAGGAAGACCAAAAAATAGCTTCTAACTCCTGACTTCTGACAGAGAGAACTCAACATAAATCTAAATTCTTCACTTGCATTTCGGCTAGGATAGGTTGGAGGGAACATGACGGAAATCAAAAGTTGACAGCAAAATGAAGGATTCATAAGAGGCATAAAAAAAGGAATAAAGAAACAATGAAAAAGAATCAACATTTGAGACGAAAACATGTTATGAGAAAGGCAAAGATGACTTCGACTATGGACTTATCCATTTAAACAATGTCTCAATCAGTTTGTCATGAGTTATTTAAAGCAACAAAAAATCCAATGTTCCATATCAACTGTGGAATTATAAGACTTTACTCCAAGTGAAAGTTTCAATGATGTATTCAAATGCAAGGAAGCAAATAGCTATAGTATTCTCATGTAATCAAGTAGAGATTCAGCATTTTGTGTACTCTATGGAAAACTAAAAAAGGCATTGGTATCATTCACTTCATGTGAATTCAGTTTGAAACACATGAAGCCATAATAAACTTACAAAAGAAAAGTATTTACTTTGAATGAATTTAAAAAATTTATTGTTAACTTCGAATCATATATGTAACTACCCTATAAATCAAGCAATTAACTGATGCATTTGTACGATGCCTCATTCAACAAATGTATTCTCTCACATGTTAAAGAATTCTTCATGTCCTAAAAGAGTCAAGTATTCTGTAAAAATATTTTTACATCTATAGTCTTTGATTACGTATCTTCTACTTTGAAGGAATACAATAAACAGACATTACATTAAACTGTGATAACTCATACTTTGAATCTTCCATTCAAGTTTTGACCCTAACAAAAGGATGTATTCTAGTACATCTTAATTTTAGAATTTGTAACATCCATGTGAAGATTATGAAGATTTTTTAAATGAACTAGTGAATAACATCAAATATAATCTTGAAGGTACATTGAGGTTATGAATGAAAAGTAAAAAATTATATAATCTAGTTTTTTGTTCAATGACTTCAACATTAAGAATGAATCAAACGGTCAATTCATTCACAAGGATGGAATAAAACCTTTAATAACTGTGTTGAAAATTTGTCAATAAATGGCAACATACCAAACATGCTTTGATTTTTCTTGCTTTGTTTAACTTCTTGAGGTATAGGTTTTTTTTTTTTTCGGATACTAAAACAAACCATATCTGATGGAGATTGTCTTTACAAGATTCATTATTTGTTCAATTGACTTTTCATCATTCTTTTCATTTGATTATGGACTAATGAATTGGATTTGGTTTGAAATTTCCCCTTTCTTTTTCTTTTTTCTTCTATACCTTTTCAATCATTAGTAAATAAGCATATGAGATGTGGTTCTCAAATCATTTAAACTATGTTCTTTTTTTTTCCTTCCCTTTCCACCTACTTACAAAGCCAAGATTAGACCACAATGTTTCAATTGGCTTTCACATGTCGGCTATGTTCTAGTGAAACAAAGATGTTCATGGCTGAAGGGCAAAAACTACTCCTACACATTGCTTCACTCTGGTTCTAGACATCAGAAACAGTTTTGTAAACTCACTAGCTAAGGGCATTGAAATTCATAGTCTTACTGGTTGAAGTGATTGATCCTAAAGAAAATCGGAAGTTTTGTACCACCTTTTTGGCTCATGATTCCTGACGAGGCTGCGGTCGGCCTGCCTCGCTAACCAACGGTGCACTTGGGCCTAGTATTTGAGGGGGGTTGTCTCTTACTTCGCAAACCAAATTGGCCTCTATCACAGCTCCGTAGCTTGCTGATCGATCAGTTGGCACACCACCAACTGGTGTTTTCCTTGGTTAACAACATACTGATTGTAAAGTGGTCCAATTGGTATGTCGCTCCTCTTGAATCCAGATAGTAGTTTTTTTATTGGTGCTGTGCACATTACTGTTTAGAAGAGAAAAAAACTACATATCTGCTTACATTGCCAAAAACTAGTGTTCACAATCTGTAAAAGGAATGTTAAATGAATGAACAAACACTGCTGGTTATGTGGACCCACATCACGGAGCCCTTATCCTGATGCCATTGTGTTCATTGCTGATATAGGCTTTGATAGGCTGCAATATCTGACATGTTAAAGCTCATAATCACAATGAAATGCACCATACCCTACTGCGCTTGGATTTCGACGACTGAGATGAGCCATAATTTTTTCGACGAAAAAACATCACTTTTTAATTAATTTGGTATATCCTAGATTTCGATGTAAAAAAGGGCAGGCATACTTTGATTTTGAAGACGCGTCGGGGTCATTTTTTTATTTCGACGAGACCGAACATGTGTGCCGTTGAACGACCGCTTCCGCCGAGACGTGCTGCGGTTGGTTTTCGTGCCAGGAGCAATTCGCACAACGGTTACTCGGCGAGCCGCCATGTGCTTAGGCATGGTCTTTAGGTTTGTGCACTCGAAGTTTCGTCATCACATCCAACGCCTACACCGACGTCTCTCACCATGGATCGGTTTTTGACCAAAGTGTCAGCTGAGGAGAGGGTGCGCCGTCTCACCCATGCACCTAGGCAGGGTCCCCCACCCCGTCCGCCTCCTCCTAAGCGCTCCATTGGTCGGCCGAGGAACCCTGTCGTGCTCACTGCCGACACCACCAGTGAGCAGCAGGATGGCTGCAGTGCATACAACTCCACGTACATCGCTCGTGACGTCGCCCCTTCACCGCTGGTCATCCCTCCTGGCGTCCCATTGGTCATTATCGCCCCGGATCACAGTGGCATGCGCGAAGGCCGCATTGAATTCGGCGGTCGTGCGGGTTCGTCAGGAGGCGCCAGCTTGTCCACTGCTGTCCAGGGCTCAAGCAAACCAGTGTGTGGCAGTGCTAAACGCGTGCCGCCATCCCCTCCTATGCGTGGTGACAGCGGCGATACTGCTCCATCTTCCCCTCCTCCACGACGCAGGTTTAGTGCAGTTGAGAAGGGTAAAGCGCCTGCTCCACCCTCTCCACCATCACCATCATCCTCCGACGAGGACATCCCACGGCAGCGCCCACATCGTGCAATCCGCCCGGGCCCTGTCGTCATCGGCAAGGCCCCGTGTAGTGACGGAAGCACGAGCGATTCTCAGTCGTCGGACGACTCTACCGACACTGACTGTCTCGTGCTTTCGCTGAGCAAGAACACCACAAGCGGCTCATCGTCCTCATCTACGGCTGGGAAAAGGCGTGGCGCCTATGCAGACTGGTTCGGCAGCGGCCACTTCTTGACGATCTTCCGTGCGTTCAAAGCCAATCCCTCGGCGTACGCGACAGTCAAGCACCTTCATCGCAGCTTCCGTAAGCCAGATGGGTACTCCGTCTACGACCGTCTGTCTCCGTCCACGATTCTCTCCTGGTTTGAGCCGGGCACCAAAGTTGTAAAGAAGCAGTACGAGGCGGCTATTGTTGCCTCTATTGCTGCGATGCCCTCCCCGCCGGTTACAGGGAAAAAAAGAATGCATGGTTCGGCGGGCAAGCGTGCGTGGCTGGCGGAACATCCGGCAGTGAAAGAGGAGATGAAAAAAAATTGGAATCGGACCGCGATGCCGGTGTCGCTCTCAACTCCAAAGTCATTCGCCAGGAGATTCGTGGTGTCATAGCGCGGCATGCACCAGACAAACTGCAGCGCCTCGGTGCGCGTGCGTTTGGGAGGCAGTGGGTGCGCAAGTTTGTCACGCGTGAGCTTGGGTGGGCATGGCGTGCAGGCACCACTGCTGCTCAGAAGCTTCCGCCAGACTGGGAGGA
>SZWC01021212.1:27818-43530 GCA_023375785.1 Penium margaritaceum | reverse complement strand
CCCCCCCCCCCCCCCCCCGCTATGCGTTCCAAACCGCATTAGCACACCGCGCCGGTCGCGTAGCGTGCCAACGCGGATGGCGTCGGCATCGTCGCTGACTACCAGTCGGGTAGAATGTCCCCGCGTCCTACGTCAGCGATGTTCATCCGCGTGATATCTATCGGCGTGATGTGCAGCGTGATGTCCACCCATGTGCAAGACTGCATTAACAGTGTAAAAGCTTTGGGGGAAATTCCCAATTAGCATGTGTTTTCGGCTGACCATCGTAAAACCGCCCCCAGTTTTGAGATTATTCTTAGTCCACCCACGAATTTTTCTTTCATTTCAAAGTAAGCCCCTAGATTCGATTTAATTTTTGATTTGCCCAAAATTTTCAGCTTCATTTCTATCTTGCCCCAACGGGAGTACCTTGCAAACTACAACCGGCATCCGCCTACTGACGCCAATCCCTACGATAACTATTTTTGCGAGGCTAGCCAAACAGCTGATCCCAGCTACAAGTACTACGGAGATCGATGTGTGATTTTGCTTATACCATGCAATGTTAACTCTGTACAATATTAAACAAGGGAAAAAATCAACATTTTGACTATACTCTGTGCAACATTTCAATGTAAAGCTCACAATTGCTGCATGGAAATCTATATGATTAGCCAGCATTGCTAGGGGATGCCACCATAAACCTCCATGATTGGCCAAACTTGTGATATTACTTCCTTATGTGAACCAAAATGAAGACAATTGATCACGGAAACTCACAAGATATAAACGTAGATTCTTTTACTTAGTTACTATGTAACCCTGTGCATGCTTTGCGTGCAACACCCGACTCTTGCCTTTTTTTTTTCAATCCTTTGCCGACAGTCTGAAAAGTTCACGCAAGACATAGAAACACAGCGAATTCACGTTTTGGACTAGCGAACCTAAAACATGTGGTTTTTTCTTCGAACTCTAGATTCAGGGACCGCGTCTGCACAGATGCCTCTGTGGACGACGAGCCATGAGGTCATGACTCACCCCTCATGGCAGTGACATAGGCCATGGTCACGAGTGATTAGTGCTTGAGCATGATAGGTTGGAGAAGTTGGGCTTCCAACTATGGCAAGTTGTTTCGCCCACAATAGCTCCAATGGTTTTTAGATCCTTCACCATTTGAACATGGCTCTCTTGGTCACAATGCTCAACATGATATCATAAAGTAATGATAAGTTTGGCATATTTTATTTTCACTAGCCTTCAAACCTATGATCTACATAAACATTTTCTATTATCAGTCGCATAAGAAAGACCAACCATTGTGTAACAAATGAAAGAACGTTCCAAATTTTATGATATTCTCAATCCGTCCACTTTCTCAATCAACATGAGACCATTATAACACACGCAAAACCCCCGGTCCCAGCCCCCTCTGCTTTGCATCATGATGTTCTCATGCAGCCGAGTTTCAGTGCTCAGTATGGCACCCACAATGCATCCATACTTCTTCTGGCTGCGCTAGTAGCCCTAACCCTCTTTCACACTGGATTCTCCTCCTCTCGACGGTCCACCGGACGAGGAATTGGATACCCCGCGCATAGTAGTTAGGTACGTTGACCATGAATGGGTGGACCAACGCGACCTTGACCCAACCAATGCTGACGACACTCTGTTGTGGGTGTGCATGTTAGACCATTCCTACTAGCAAGAGGACGCTGACGCAGCAGCTGAGCACAAGCGGGAGGAGATAGACCAGCAAGTCTACACGGTGGATGATCTTCCACCATCACCACTTGTATCGCCAATGATGCACCCTCCTCACTACTCTCAGCCTACCGACCCTACAGCTGCTCCTACTCCTATCCCACCTCCTGGAGCAGAGGGATCCACCGCGACGTCAACGGCACCTGAAGTACCTGGTGTGATACCTGTTCTTCCCATCCACACCGACTTCATTGGGTAGGCTGGCGCTATTCTTGACGCGGCTGTTGGTGCCACCGCCACCTTTGCCGCCACGACCAGAGCCTGTTGTGCCCCAAAACTGACGGCCGCTGGCCATGCGATTGAGGCCTACGCAACACTGCAGCTTCTCTCACCCTGCTTGCAGCTGCTGCTGCAAACATTGCCACACATGTCACTACAGCAGCAGCCTCTATTGCCACAGCAGCTTCCACTACAGCAGACGCCACATCCAGTGCTCTTGGATCCATTTGGGCATCTACCAACGCAGCAGTGTTGACTCCCACTGGCTCTCCCCAAGATATCACACCACGCGTGACCACTGGTGTTCTTGTTGCATCAGCTTCAACTGCAGTTGCCGGAGCCACGGTTACAGGAGTCTTGTGCCTCACTATGGTAGTCGCAGGGTGGGTGGCGGTCCTGTTCTCTTCACCTGCAAGCATGGTTTCCCCGCTCTTCACCCTTCTTCCGCGCCACTAGCTTGGCGAGTATTGCATTGCATTGCACTGTGTCGCACTACACTTCCTCTCATCCCTCCATACCCCATCTGTTTGCATTCGTGGTTACATCCTCTCATCATGCCTAGGCCGGAGGAGCCTATAGAGGCCCTACAGGCAGCTCTTAGTGAGGCGCAAGAAAAGCATCGTAAGGCTGAAGATGAGCTCCATCGAGGAGGAGAAGCACAACATGAGTTAGCGGCTGCAATGGTCACGTTAGTCATTGAGCTTCTCCGCACCATTCTAGGTCTTGCTGCAGTCCTTCCCTCTACAGAGCCGGCCTCGGCAGACTCGTCAGCTCTCTGCAATGGTGGTATCGCCAACTCCTCATCTCCCGCTCTCTCAGCAGCAGCCTTCGCCCGCGATCTTCTCCCAGCTAGGCAGAAAGACTTTGAGATGCCACCATCCCAGTTCACGTCCAAACTCACCTTCACATCTTGGGAGACACGCTTGAGTGCGTGGGCCCAGGGTGAGCTACGTTGGGAGTATTACTCCCCTGCCAAGCCGCCGTTCGTACCTTAGCCTATTGAGGCTACTCGTGCTGTGTGTGCCCTCATCAACGCAGGCCCCGGGAATCTCCTTGATGACATTGGTACGTGCAATGCGACCCATCCCGCAACACCCCTGCTGATCTTGTTGGTGCCTGTGCTCTCATTCGCCGCCGCAAAACAGTGACGGGGCATGCTGTTAGAGTGCCCTCACTGTCCAGTTCAACACCCTGTAGATGCGGACGGACGAGACAGCAGATGAGTATTGGACGCGCAGTCTGCGTTTGCTGTGGGACCTTGGTAGGACAGCTCCCGGCCCCTTCTCCGCCTGCCTTTCCATCATTGCTGGTCTCATTCCCAAGCTGTCTAACCTCTATCTCCATGTATCTTAGGCAGAGCTTGAGCGCCTTGCCGCTATGCCAGTCCCTGTTGAATCACCGCCTGGGATCGACCCCCTCTTTGACTTTACTACCTCACGTCTCACCGACTGGTGGAATTCTCTACAGAACAAGCACATGCATCGCGATGCGCTCGCTGCTATGACTACATCCTCACCCTCCTCCTCTACCGCATCAACTTCCACTTCCTCCTCTTCTCAAACGATCGCTCAACCACTCAGGCTGCTTCTCGTGGGGGGGTGGTGGCCCTGGCCGTGGTGGTGGTCTTGGGGGTAACATGCGTGGGGGTGGCTGTGGTGGCAAGAACTCCGCTCCCGCCGCTTTTGATGTCACCTGTTGGAACTGTGGGACCACTGGCCACTCTTTACCCAAATGTCCGCTGCCCTATGACAATGCACATCTTGCATCCTCCATGCACGCTCATTGGGCCCGCACAGGGGTCACCGCCTCCTCCGCCACCGCCACCGTGACTGTGGCGTCTTCCTCATCCTCCTCCTCTGCCTCCGCGCTCTCCACCACTCTTGCTCCTCTCCAGCTGACACCACCTCTGCCCATCCCTTGGGATTGGATCCCTCCACCATCTGGACCTCCTTACTACAGTCCCCCGTCATCTGACTACCCCGTGCCACACAGGGCTCGTGACGATGGGCACTTCTCCGACCGCTCGTCCAACCGCTCCTCGGATCGCTCCTATGATCGCGGTGACGAGGACCGCACTCTTGAGCGTCAGCTGCCAGAACTGCTTTACCTTCACTCTCAGGGAGGTGAGAGTGTGAGTGGCCAGTCCCGTGTGTCCGTCCGTGAGTCCGATGTCACTCTCCGTGGTGCTGCCTCTGGTGGTGTCCAAGAGGACTTGCCTGATGATCGTGCCTGGATTGAGCATTGGCAGTCTCACATGTTCCCCACTCGTCTACGTGATTCGTCTCCCCTCTCTCCCCGTGGCACTGTTACTATTTGTCTTGTCCTCCCGTCCACTTGTGCATCGCCTGGTCTTTGGATCATTGACTCCGGGGCCACGCATCATTTGACCTCCTTGTTAAGAATTTCGCCCCTCATCATGCCGTTGTATGAGTGGTGAGGTGGCTGACATCGCGTCAGCACCAAGATGCCAGCTCACACATGCGCATGTGGGCATGGGTGCTGCGCTTTTGCAGCACCACACACATACGGCCTGCATCATCTGAGCGCACCAGCAACATCGGCATCATCAACAGAGCAGTGCTCGCAATGAAGGAGCCATGAGAAGCTAACTGGCACAAGAGAAGACATGCAGGGTCGAGGCTGGAAGTCTAGAGCATGGCAGAGGGAGAAACAGCCCGTGGCCATCGCTGATGATGAGGCGGCACTCGAGGCTGGCCACTTTGCCATGTGGTAGAGTCTCAACCGTGTGGCTCAGTCATCGAATTTTAAGGTGACCTTAACATGGTGTGTGTTCATATGATCTGAGAAAGTATCCTTAAACTAGGCAATGTGCTGGATCCAACACAAGTTGAACCGCAGCAATCAGCCTAGAAATGAGGAATAAATGAATCATCAAAGTTGGATGGTGCAGCCAGCCGGGTTTGGCCGGCTGACCACTCGTCCGTCGGAAAAATGGGTCCGACGGTGAGGAGTTTGACTCCCAGCATGCAGACCAAGGCCAAGGCGCCCCTTGGGGGATGTTAGACCAGCATCCTATGGTTCATTGGAGCCATGGGTGCCCTAGAAATGTGGCATGATGCTTCATTGGCGACCAAGGGTGCTTCGGACGCCCGTCACTCACGCCAGTGGTGTGACAGACGGCTGAGTTGCAATGATGCACATGGGAGAGCGTAGCAAGCGCTATGCTACTCCGAATTGCGCGCGGTTTGATGCGTTGGAAAGCTTGTGACAAGGACTATAATCAGATCATCTACATGTCCAAAGTGACTCAAAACGATGTCATTTCCATTCGAAGTTCCCCTCCTGCGTTGTGCCATGGTTCTGCTCATGTGACCTTTCACATTTGGTGTGGCGACCCAAAACGCACCATCAGTCAAAACCGCCATTGCTTGCCATGCCTCAAGCTCCACTTCTGTGAGAGCTGTGTGCCTCATCGTGGACAGTCAGGAAGCGATTTCCGACACTCTTGTCGGTCGTCGTTTGTGTCCCTTGGGCCCGTTCAATCCGTTCGTTCAGTGCGCACTGGCTCCGGCCAGCTTCTCCCTGTCCAAGGTGTTGGTGTTGTCCGTTTTGTCGGCATTGTGGACACTGTCTACTTACCCGAAGTGCTTTACGTGCCCGACCTTGACGTCATTCTTCTCTCCGTGACCACCCTTGACGAACAGGGCATGGACCTCTTGTCCAGCTGCGGCTTGGCCTCCATCTCTCTTCTCTCTTCTGGCCGTGTTGTTCTTTGTGGTGTGCACTGTGATCGTCTATTTCGTGTTCCGCTCACGCTGTCCTCGTCTTCCACTGCATCTGCTCTTGTTGACGTTGCTCCGTGGCCGTCGCCTGATCATGTTGATCTCTTGCATGGTCGCCTCTGTCACATTCACACTGCTGCCATCCAGCGCCCTCTCCGCCTTCGGCCCTCTCCGCTTACGGCCTTGACCCTGCCACTTTTGTACCTCACTACACGTCCTCCTGTCTTGACTGCGCTAGTGGCAAAATACACCGCTCACCGTTCTCCACTTTTGACGCCTCCTGTCCTCTTAACAGCCTCTCACCCTGTTGACTCTCCTTCTCCTTCTGTGTAGCTGTGCCCTGCTGTCTCCTCCTCTCCAATGAGTGTCCCATCTATCCCACCAGTCTCACCTTACACCCGAGGTGGGCGTCTCTGGGCAGTTCCGTCTCAGTCGCATCCCGTTGTCTCTGGTGACCCTAGTCTCTGTGCTTGACCTTGGCCTTGCTACCTCTGCCCTGTCTGTCATGCACCACAGCACAACACTTGGCTACTCTCTCATCGAGCAAGAGTTTCACTCACACCTCTCCTCTTTTGTAGCTGGGTATGTTGCCTCGTGCGTTACTTCTGCTGGTCTCTCTCCTCTCTCTCCCAAACCACTGATTGTGCAAGCATCCCGCACGGCCTCTGATTCCCCTTTGTGGGAACAGGCCATGAAGGCCGAGCTCGACGCACTGTCTAGACATGGTGTGTACGATATTGTTGACCTTCCGCTGGGTCGTAAAGTGGTCGCCGCCAAGTGGGTATACCGTTGTAAGGTGAATCTTGATAGCACCGTTGAACAGTACAAGGCTTGTCTCACCACAAAGGGATTCTCCCAAATCCCAGGTGTTGACTTTGACGAGACCTTTGCCCCTGTCGGCCGCTACACCACACCTCGGGCTCTTCTCAGCCTCGTTGCTCAACATGACTGGGAGCTTGAGGAGATGGATGTCAACAATGCCTTCCTCCATGGTAAGTTGGACGAGGAGATCTACATGTTGTAGCATCCCGGCTTCTCTGACAAAACAAGCCGAGTGTGGCGTCTACATAAGGCTCTCTACGGCCTGAAGCAGTTCCCACGCTGTTGGAACCAAGAAATCACTGCTACCCTCAAAAAGGCTGGTTTTCGATGAAGTGTTGTGGATCCTTATTCCTTATGCCTTATGCCTTATTCTTCAGTGCTCCCACCAAACCACTCATTGCCATCCTTGTCTATGTGGATGATCTTCTCATTACCTCCCCTAACGCCGCTTCTATTACGGTTGCAAAGTCCATGCTACGAGAAGCATACAAGATGGAGGACCTTGGTCCAGCTCATGTCTTCCTTGGAATGAAGTTGGAGCGTGACCATGCACGTCACACATTGCACGTTCATTGGGCTGCATACATAAGCAGCTTGGGGGAGCGCTTCGCCCCGCTCCTCACAGCAGTCCCCGCAGTGTCCACACCCATGACGCCCACTGGCCAGTCTCTAATGAAGTCCCTGGAGCTGTCAAAGCTGGGGGAGACGTTCGATTGGACCGACTACCTCCGGGTCATTGGCTCCTTGATGTACCTTGCAACGACCACGCGTGTTGATGTTGCGTTTTTTGTGAACTTCTTGTCCCAATTCTCCCACTGCCCCCGCGAGCATCATCTTGAGGCAGCATTGCGGGTGGTGCGCTACGCCCTGCCCACCCCTCGTGTTGGACTGTACTTTTGTGTGCAGTCCTCGGTTGTGGCGGACGGCTTCATGATAGTGACTGGGCACATGATTTTGACGCCCGTAGTCGAACATGATACATCTTCTTAGTTGGTGGCACTACAGTCTCCTGGAAAAGTGGCAAACAAGGGTGTGTTGCTCGCAGCACCGCTGAGGCTGGGTATTCTGCTCTTGGTGCAAGCATATGTGAAGCTGTCTCGCCATGTTGTCTGCTGCAACAGTTGCATGTTCCTCTTTGCTGCATCACTTTATGCTATGACAACCAAAGCATGAAGGCCATTGCTGAAAACAGTGGCATGCATCACTCACGGACCAAACACAACAATGTGGAGCACCATTTTGTTCGTGAGTGCATTGCTGCTGGCATCATCCAGGTTGCTTGGGTGGATACACGCTCTCAAAGATTTGACTTTCTCACTACGGCCCTCAGCCAAAATGTCTTCAAAAGTGCATTTCACTCTGATGCTCTTATCTGTCCGGATGACCCACGTTGATAAGCTGTGGTGTGCCTCTGGTTGTCTCCCCTTGTGGTTCTCTCATGTGTGTGGATTGCTTGCCTGTGGGTCATGGGGGAGTGTTGAAGTTCGATGGCCACTCAAAACTCTGTGACCTCTTGTCTCCCACATTCTGCACACACATGTACAGACTAAATGACAATGGCCTTACCTGGGGAAGCGTCACGCATGCCCACCGTGACTGGAGCCTCAGACGTTATCAAGCTGCTCCTAGACCCATGAGTGCTCTCTGGCACATACGTTGCCATTGCATGACATTCTATGGTTATGTGGTGCGGTTGGTGCTAGGGCTCATACATTCTCACTGCAGTGTCCTGCATCATGCTTCTCTTACCTTGAGTGTTTTTGGGGGAGCTGCATGTTTCCCGGGTGCTAATCCTTAGGGGGGCACCGTGCCGGTTTTCGTCGTGCACTGGTGAGTAGCCGCCCTCCTTTTATTCCAAGTGGTTGGGCTCGACCCCCGGGTGGCAGCACTCACACTCGAGCGTGATGCTTAGTGTGGGCGCGTACTCACCGGTGCTTAGCTAAAAGGAAACGCTAGGCAGCAGGTTGGGGCAGCAGGGTTGTTGATGCAGCGTGAGGTATTCCAGGCTTGTTGCTCAAGTCTGCTGCCCCCTCAGTCTGCTGCTCTAGAGTCTAAGTCTGGAAGCTCTGGGTTTGTTACTCAGAAATGCGGGCGCTAGTGCTAGTGCCAGAAAGCAGCTGAAAACTGAAAGTGACAAATTAGGAATGAAGAATGGGCAACAATGGGAGACCCCTCCAAGTTCTAGCTCCCCCCCCAGCTCTGTAGAGCCTGTTACTCAGCTAACCAGCCGATCAGAAATTTGACCTAGACCTATTTTCTGACAGGCAGGGTTTTTTCGGTGAGCCCTGCCAGACGGTCGACAGCCCAAAACCCGGGCGTCGTCCGTTTTGCCTGAAAACTGGACCATATGACAATACCAACGCTGCAAACACTGTCATGCGGTGAGAAACAGCTAGAAAAATAGCAGCAAAGAGTTATGGCTGCCTGAACCCAGGCAGTGCCTACGATGGTCCATGATGCCAAATAGTGCCACGCAACATGAGACATGGACCCTATGCAGAGCATGATGCTGCAGACACAATGGTACAGTCAGATCCAGCGCCAGACGCGTGCAGACATCATCTGCGGTGGCAGTGACCGCCGGCGGCACGACCGCCGAGGAGGCCTGCCGATGGAGATGAGCACATTGCCGGGGAGAGAAGGTGAAAAACCACGGTTGCCGGGGAGAGAAGGATATCTTGGTTGGTATTGGCTACCTCTTGGCGGCCAAGGAGAAAAACAAGGTTCCAATTTTGCACTAAGGTGCACAGGGTCACGATGTAACCTGTCAAAGTTTTGTTTCAAAGAGAACACAAAAAAATTGTGATTGAAAAGGTAGGAAATAAAAGAATAATGTTAAAACTTCAACATTCGGTTTGTTAGTCCAAGATGAAGTCTCTTGGTTAGGGGTGTATTTCTACCATGTTCTTTCCAAATGTGATGTTTTCCAAAAACGATCTTGAAAATTATTATCTTCACATCAGCATTTTAAATCAAGTTTATGTACATTTTCCTCGCAGTCTAATCATTGTCCTACATGGAAGTTTTCCATGGACTAAGTTGTCCACATTCGATGTGTCAATACATGTGTTCATGTACCTTTATATTTACATGTATCCATCTATAAATTTGTATGAGTGTACCTGGAATTAAAAGTTTCAAATAGATTTGTTTCATTTAGTTTTTCCGTCATATACTTGTTTTTTGACCATCCTATGTCAATGATCCATTGTGACTTTTTCTATGACCACCAATTGTATTTTAAATACAGCTAATACTTTGTGCTACAAAATCATTGGTATTGGTGCAGTTTCTATGGGATTTCCTCATTGTTTAGCACATAGAGTCAACGTTTTGTATTTTGGTAGGTTGTAGGCTGAAGTCTGGTATGTAGATTCAGCTCTCTTGGAGCGTGTACGAGTTGTTCCTCGCTCATTCATCTCGAGTCCGGAAAATGATGTGGTAAAACGAGCTTGTCTCATTGACCAGTCCAGAGCGTATGAGAGAATCAAAGTTAGTACTTCTTGAAAATTGACCCTGTCGAATCTTTTTTATTGTGTTTACTGTGTTCTTCAGAGACACAAAGTAACAATTACAAGTCGAAGGTCGGCAGACGTCCTGAAACATGTCCACGAACCGATGAAAATAGGTTACTCCGTAACCCAAACAGAAGCGACGACGAGCATGTGAACCCGAGTTTGTTGGATGTAGAATGTCATCCTCTTGAGTATGCCATCCCCATATGCGAGTAGAAATAGCTAAGGCACATGCCCCCCACCGGCTGTGGATGTTGAGGTGAAGCGGATGGCTTCTCCTATGCCTCCCGAGCACGAGGGGGGCAGGGAGAAGCCTGATACATCCGGGAGGGACAGATCCTCCCTTTTGTGCCATCGGCGCTTGAGAGGAAACGGAGAGGGGGAGCAGAAGGCCCTTATCCCTCCTTTGCACTGTCGGCGTGTGAGGGGAGAGGAAAAAAGGGGAGCAGTATAACCTCCTCCCTCAAACGCGCCGACGACGCATAAGAGGAGAGGGAAAGGGGGAATAGTACCCCTTCCTCCTTTTCTTGTACTATTGGCATGTGAGAAGAGAGCGAGAGGGGGAGCAGTACCCCATCCTCTCTTCCTTGCACCATTGACATGTGAGAGGAGAGGGAGAGGGGGAGCAACACCTACTCTCCCTCACTGGTACCGTTGGCGCCTCAGAGGCAAGGGAGACGAGGCATAAAGCCTGCCCTCCCTTACTGGTGCTTTCGACACCTGAGAAACAAGAGAGGGGGGGGGGGCTTCCTACGCTCCCTCCCACTTTGGCACTATCGGTGACCGATAATGGAGGGAGAGCCACGTAGGGCCCGCCCTCAACCTACAGGATGTTGGGCTTGACAATGTTGCACAGGAGATTGTCCTATCAACCCGTCGCCAGGGGAAGTATTGCTGTGTCAAAGAACTGTGATCCATTTTTGTTTTCCCACCCTCGCTTGTTGGTGGGTCCTGGGCCATCGTCCCTGAACTCTACCTTGGGTCACAAACAAGAGGGAGCTCTTGGTTTGAGCTTCTGGCTAAAAGGCAGCTCGCCGATCGGGCGGGCGGAGTTGGGTCACTCCGACTCACGCATGGAGTTTAGAATCTCTTTTTTTTCCTGTGGAAGCACTGGCTATGATACCAATGTAACAGCCGTGGACTGTTTTGCAACAAACAGTCAAAGCCAAATGTAGGCCTAGTCAGACCAAGGAGGAGGAACGAACGGTCGCCTCAGCCATTTTGGCTCAGAAGAACCACGCCATAAGTGGACGTTGTCATCATAGGGCATTTTTGCAAGCATGTATCCTAAAACCCTATCATTCCACGTGGTAACGGTCGCCTCAACCATTTTGTGTGGCTTCCACCCGTCACGACTGACGCCCGTGGATTACACATACACCAAACGTTGGTGGTATTAGGTATAGCAAAGCGTGACGACACGACGGGCCTCCGGAGTGTCCTGAGACTTCTCCAGCACCTACGACAGCGTCGGCGAGACACTGTCGATGCATTCCGGCAGCCCTATTGGCTTGTCGGGAGCTAGGAGAGTTTTCTCGCTGGTTTTCACGTCTTGCATCCTCCATGCACGCTCATTGGGTCCGCACAGGGGTCACCGCCTCCTTCACCACCGCCTTCGCGCTCTCCTCATCCTCCTCCTCTGCCTCCGCACTCTCCACCACTCTTGCTCCTCTCTAGCTGACACCACCTGTGCCCATCCCTTCGGGTTGGATCCCTCCACCGTCTGGACCTCTTTACTACAGTCCCCCGTCATCTCACTACCCCGTGCCACATTGGGCTCGTGACAATGGGCACTTCTCCGACCGCTCGTCCGACCGCTCCTCGGATCGTTCCTCTGATCATGGTAACGATGAGCGCACTCTTGAGCATCGGCTGGCGGACTTGCTTCACCTTCGCTCTCAGGGAGGTGAGAGTGCGAGTGGCCAGTCCAGTGTGTCCGTCTGTGAGCCCGGTGCCACTCTCCATGGTGCTCCCTCTGGTGGTGTCCAAGGGGACTTGCCTGATGATCGTGCCTGGATTGAGCATTGGCAGTCTCACACGTTCCCCACTTGTCTACATGGTTCATCTCCCCTCTCTCCCCGTGGCACTGTTGCTGTTTGTCTTGTCCTCCAGTCCACTTGTGCATCGCCTGGTCTGTGGATCATTGACTCTGGGGCCATGCATCATATGACCTCCTTGTTAAGAATTTCGCCCCTCATCATGCCGTTGTATGAGTGGTGAGGTGGCTGACATCTCGTCAGCACCGAGATGCCAGCTCACACATGCGCACGTGGGCATGGGTGTGGCTCTTTTGCAGCACCACACACATACGGCCTGCATCATCCGATCGCACCAGCAACATCGGCATCATCGACGGAGCAGAATTCGCAATGAAGGAGCCGTGAGAAGCAAACTGGCACAAGAGAAGACATGCAGGGTCAAGGCTGGAGGTATAGAGCATGGCATAGGGCAAAACAGCCCGTGGCCATGGCTGATGATGAGGCGGCACTCGAGGCTGGCCACTTTGCCATGTGGTAGAGTCTCAACCGTGTGGCTGAGTCGTCGACTTTTAAGGTAGACCTCAGCATGGTGTGTGTTCATATGATCTGAGAAAACATCCTTAAACTAGGCAATGTGCTGGATCCAACGCAAGTTGCATCGCAGCAATCAGCCTCTAAATGAGGAATAAATGACTCATCAAAGTTGGGTGGTGCAGCAAGCCGGGTTTGGCCGGCTGACCACTCGTCCGTCGGAAAAACGGGTCTGACGGTGAGGAGTTTGACTCCCAGCATGCAGACCAAGGCCAAGGCGCCCCTTGGGGGATGTTAGACCAGCATCCTATGATTCATTGGAGCCATGGGTGCCTCCGAAAGGCGGCATGATGCTTCATTGGCGACCAAGGGTGCTTCGGACGCCCGTCACTCACGCCAGTGGTGTGACAAACGGCTGAGTTGCAATGATGCACGTGGGAGAGCGTAGCAAGCGCTATGCTGCTCCGAATTGCGTGCGGTTTGATGCGTTGGAAAGCTTGTGACAAGGACTATAATCAGATCATCTACATGTCCAAAGTGACTCAAAACGATGTCATTTCAGTTCGAAGTTCCCCTCCTGCGTTGTGCCATGGTTCTGCTCATGTGACCTCTCACATTCGGTGTGGCGAACCAAAACGCACCGTCAGTCAAAACCGCCATTGCTTGCCATGCCTCAAGCTCCACTTCTGTGAGAGCTGCGTGCCCCATCGTGGACAGTCAGGAAGCGATTTCCGACACTCCTGTCGGTCGTCGTCTGTGTCCCTCGGGCCCGTTCAATCCATTCGTTCAGTGTGCACTGGCTCCGGCTAGCTTCTCCCTGTCCAAGGTGTTGGTGTTGTCCGTTTTGTCAGCATTGTGGGCACTGTCTACTTACCCGAAGTACTTTACGTGCCCGGCCTTGAAATCAGTCTTCTCTCCGTGACCACCCTTGACAACCGGGGCATGGACCTCTTGTCCAGCTGCGGCTTGGCCTCCATCCCTCTTCTTTCTTCTCGCCGTGCTATTCTTCGTGGTGTGCACTATGATTGTCTATTCCGTGTCCTGCTCATGCTCTCCTCATCTTCCGTTGCATCTACTCTTGTTCATGTTTCTCTGTCGGTGTTGCCTGATCATGTTGATCTCCTGCATCGTCGCCTATGTCACACTGTCGTCATCCATCGCCTTCTCCGCCTTCAGCCCGCCTACGGCCTTGACCCTGCCACTTTTGCACCTCACTACATTTCCCCCTGTCTTGACTGCGCCAGTGGCAAAATACACCGCTCACCATTCTCCACTGCTGACGCCTCCTGTCCTCTTAACACCCTCTCACCCTGTTGACTCTCCTTCTTCTTCTGTGTAGCTGCCCCCTGCTATCTCCTCCTCTCCAATGAGTGTCCCATCTATCCCACCAGTCTCACCTTACACCCGAGGTGGGCGTCTCCGGGAAATTCCGTCTCAGTTACATCCCGTTGTCTCTGGTGACCCTAGTCTCTGTGCTCTTGGCCTTGGTATTTCTGCCCTGTCTTTCATGCACCCCAGCACAACACTCGGCTAACTTCTCATCGAGCAAGAGTTTCACTTCACTCTCTCCTCTTCTGTAGCTGGGTATGTTGCCTCGTGCGTTACTTCGGCTGGCCTCTCTCCTCTCTCTCCTGAATCACTGACTGTGCAGGCAGCCCGCACGTCATCTGATTCCCCTTTCTGGGAGTAGGCCATGAAGGCCGAGCTGGACGCGTTGTATGAGCACGGTGTGTACGATACTGTCGACCTCCCACCGGGTCGTAAATTGGTCGTCGCCAAGTGGGTATACTATCGCAAGGTGAATCTTGATAGCACAGTTGAACAGCACAAGGCTCGTCTCACTACAAAGGGATTCCCCCAAATCCCAGGTGTTGACTTTGACGAGACCTTCATCCCAATCGGCCGCTACACCACTCCTCGGGCTCTTCTCAGCCTCGTTGCTCAACAAGACGAGGAGCTTGAGGAGATGGATGTGAACAATGCCTTCTTCCATGGTAAGTTGGACGAGGAGATCTGCATGTTGTAGCATCCCGGCCTCTCTGACACAACGAGCCGAGTGTGGCATATGCGCAAGGCTCTCTACGGCCTGAAGCAGTCCCCACGCTGTTGGAACAAGAAATCACCGCTATCCTAAAAAAAGGCTGGTTTTTGACAAAGTGTTGTGGATCCTCATTCCTCATGCCTTATGCCTTATTCCTCAGTGCTCCCACCAAACCACTCGTTTCCATCCTCGTCTATGTGGATGGTCTTCTCATTGCCTCCCCTAACGTCTCTTTTGTTGCGGTTGCAAAGTCCCTGCTGCGAGCAGCATACAAGATGAAGGAACTTGGTCCAGCTTGTGTCTTCCTTGGAATGGAGTTGGAGCGTGGCCGTGCACGTTACACCTTGCACGTTCATCCGGCTGCATGTATGAGCAGCTTGGGGGAGCGCTTCGCCCCGCTCCTCACAGCAGTCCTCGCAGCGTCCACACCCATGACGCCCACTGGCAAGTCTCTAATGAAGTCCTTGGAGCTGTCAAAGCTGGGGGAGACGGTTGATATGACAGACTACCTCCGGGTCATTGGCTCCTTAATGTACCTTGCCACGACCACGCGTGTTGATGTTGCATTTGCTGTTAACTTCTTGTCTCGGTTCTCCCAGTGCCCCCGCGAGCGTCATCTTGAGGCAGCATTGCGGGTGGTGCGCTATGCCCTGTCCACCCCTCGTGTTGGACTGTACTTTTGTGCGCAGTCCTCCGTTGTGGCGAACGGCTTCACAGACAGTGACTGGGAAAATGATTCTCATGCCCATAGTCGAACAAGATACATCTTCTTAGTTGGTGGCACTGCAGTCTCCTGGAAAAGTGGCAAACAAGGGTGTGTTGCTCGTAACACTAATGAGGCTAAGTATTTTTTTCTTGGTACAAGCACGTGTGAAGTTGTCTCACTGTGTCGTCTTTTGCAACCGTTACGTGCTCCTGTTCGCTGCATCACTCTATGCTATGACAACCAAAGCACAAAGGCCATTACTGAAAACAGTGGCATGCATCACTCACGGACCAAACACATCAATGTGGAGCACCATTTTTTTTGTGAGTGCATTGCTGCTGGCATCATCCAGGTTGCTTGGGTGGATACACGCTCTCAGAGAGCTGACTTTCTCACTAAGTCCCTCCGCCGAAATG
>SZWC01021212.1:10665-27744 GCA_023375785.1 Penium margaritaceum | reverse complement strand
AAGCACGTGTGAAGTTGTCTCACTGTGTCGTCTTTTGCAACCGTTACGTGCTCCTGTTCGCTGCATCACTCTATGCTATGACAACCAAAGCACAAAGGCCATTACTGAAAACAGTGGCATGCATCACTCACGGACCAAACACATCAATGTGGAGCACCATTTTTTTTGTGAGTGCATTGCTGCTGGCATCATCCAGGTTGCTTGGGTGGATACACGCTCTCAGAGAGCTGACTTTCTCACTAAGTCCCTCCGCCGAAATGTCTTCAAAAGTGCTGTTCACTCTGATGCTCTTATCTGTCCGCATGACCCACGTTGATTAGCTGTGGTGTGCCTCTGGTTGTCTCCCCTTGTGGTTCTCTCATGTGTGTGGATTGCTTGCCTGTGGGTCATGGGGGGGTGGTGAAGTTTGATGGCCACTCACAACTCTATGACCTCTTGTCTCCCACATTATGCACACACATGTACAGACTAAATGACAATGGCCTTACCTAGGGAAGCGTCAGGCGTGCCCACCGTGACTGGAGCCTCTGATGTTATCAAGCTGCTCCTAGACCCAGGAGTGCTCTCTGGCACATACATTGCCATTGCATGACTTTCTATGGTTCTGTGATGTGGTTGATGCTAGGGCTCATACACTCTCACTGCCGTGCCCTGCATCATGCTTCTCTTACCTTGGGTATCTTTGGGGCAGCTGCATGTTTCCCGGGTGGTGATCCTTAGGGGGCCACCATGCCGGTTTTGGTCGTGCACTGGTGAGTAGCCACCCTCGCTTTATTGCGAGTGGTCGGGCTCAACCCCCGGGTGGCGGCACTCACACCCGAGCGTGATGCTCGGTGTGGGTGCATGCTCACCTCTGCTTAGCTAAAAGGAAATGCAAGGCAGCAAGTTGGGGCAGCAGCGTTGTTGATGCAGCGTGCGGGCTTCCACGCTTGTTGCTTAAGTCTGCTGTCCCCTCAGTCTGCTGTTCTAGAGTCCAAGTCTGGAAGCTCTTGGTTTGTTACTCAGAAACGCGCGCGCCAGTGATAGCGCCAGAAAGCAGCTGAAAACTGAAAGTGACTGATTAGGAATGAATAATGGGCAACAATGGGAGACCCCTCCAAATTCTAGCTCCCCCCCAGCTCTGTATAGCCTGTTACTCAGCTAGCAAGGCAATCAGGAAACAGACCTAGACCTATACTCTGGCAGGCAGAGTTTTCTCGCTAAGCCGTGCCAGACGGCCGACAGCCCAAGACCCGGGCATCGTCCGTTTTGCCTGAAAACAGGACCATACCACAATGCAAACGCTGCAAACATAGTTATGTGGTCAGACACAGCTAGAAAAACAGTAGCAAAGAGTTATGGCTGCCTGAACCCAGGCTGTGCCTACGATGGTCCATGATGCAAAACAGTGCCACGCAACATGAGACATGGACCCTATGCAGAGCATGACGCTGCAAACGCAATGGTACAGTCAGATCGAACGCCTGATGCATGCAGACAGCATCTGCGGTGGCAGTGACCGCCGGCGGCCCAACCGCCGGGGAGGCCTGCCAATGGAGGTGACCACGTTGCCGGGGCGAGAAGGTGAAAAACCATGGTTGCCGGGGAGAGAAGGATATCTTGGTTTGTATTGGCGAGCTCTTGGCGCCCAAGGAGAAAAGCAAGGTTCCACTTTTTCACTAAGGTGCACAGGGTCACATAGTAACCAGTGAAATCTTTGTTTGAAAGAGAACACAAAAAGATTGTGATTGAAAAGGTAGGAAATAAAAGAATTATGTAAAAACTTCAACATTCATTTTGTTCGTCCAAGTTAAACTCTCTTGGTTAGGGGTCTATTTCTAACATGCTCTTTCCTAATGTGATGTTTTCCAAAAAAGATCTTGAAAGTTGTTATCTTCAAATCAGCATTTTAAACTAAGTTTATGTACATTTTCCTTGTAGTCTAATCATTTTCCCAGGTAGAAGTTTTCCATGGAATAAGTGTTCACGTACGCTTATATCTACATGTATCCATCTATAAATTTGTATGAGTGTACCTGGAATCAAAAGTATCAAATAGATTCGTTTCATTTACTTTTTCCGTCATTTACTTGTTTTTTTACCATCCTATGGCAATGATCCATTGTGACTTTGTCTATGACCACTAATTGTGATTTAAATACAGCTAATACTTTGTGTTACATAATTATTGGTACTGTTTCAGTTTCTATAGGATTTCCTCCTTTATTAGCACATAGATTCAACGTTTTGGATTTTGGTAGGTCGTAGGCTGAAGTCTGGTATGTAGCTTCAGCAATCTTGGAGTGTGTACGAGTTGTTCCTTGCTCATTCATCTCGAGTCCTGAAAATGATGTGGTAAAACGACCTCGTCGCGTCGACCAGTCCAGAGCGTGTGAGAGAATGAAAGTCAGTATGTCTTGTAAATTGACCCTGTCGAATCTTTTTCATCGTGTTTACAATGTCCTTCAGATACACAAAGTAACAATTACAAGTCGGAGGTTGGCAGACGTGCCAAAACAGGTCCACGAACCGATGAAAATAGGGTACTCCGCAACGGCTCTGGATGCTGTTGTGAAGCGAATTGCTTCTCCTATGCCTCCCGAGCACGAGGGGGGCAGGGGGAAACCTGACATGTCCGGGAGGGATAGATCCTCCCTTTTGTGCCATCGGTGTTTGAAAGGAAAGGAAGAGGGGGAGCAGAAGGCCCTTATCCCTCCTTTGCACTGTTGACACGTGAGGGGAGAGGAAAAAGGGGGGCACCACACCCTCCTCCCTCAAATGCGCCGTCGGCACATAAGAGGAGAGGGAGAGGGGGAACAGTATCCCTTCCTCCTTTTCTTGTACTATTGGCGTGTGAGAAGTGAGGGAGAGGGGGAGCAGCACCCCATCCTCTCTTCCTTGCACCATTGGCATGTGAGAGGAGAGGGAGAGGGGGAGCAACACCTACTCTCCCTCACTGGCACCGTTGGCACCTCAGAGGCAAGGAAGACGGGGCATACAGCCTGCCCTCTCTTACCGGTGCTGTCGACACCTGAGAAACAAGAGAGGCGGGGGGGCATCCTACGCTCCCTCCCACTTGGGCATTGTCGGTGCCCGATAGTGGGGGGAGAGCCACGTAGGGCCCGCCTTCAACCTACGAGACGTTGGGCTTGTCGGTGTTGCACAGGAAATTGACCCGTCAACTCGTCGCAAGGGGGAGGAATGTTGTGTCAAAGAATTGTGCTCCAATTTTTGTTTTCCCACCCTCACTTGTTGGTGGGTCCTGGCCCATCGTCCCTGACCTCTACCTTGGGTCACAAACAAGAGGGAGCTCTTGGTTTGAGCTTCCGGCTAGAAGTCAGCTCGCCGATCGGGCAGGCGGCGTTGGGTCACTCCGACACACGCATGGAGTTAAGACTCTCTTTTTTTTCCCGTGGAAGTACTGGCTATGATACCAATGTAACAGCCATGGACTGTTTTGCAACAAACTGTAAAACCCAAATGTAGGCATAGTCAGTCCAAGGAGGAGGAGCGAATGGTCGCCTCAGCCATTTTGGCTCAGAAGAACCGTGCCACAAGCGGACGTAGTCATCACAGAGAATCTTTGTAAGCATGTATCCTAAAACCCTATCTTTCCACGTGGCACATGTTGGTTTGTGTAGCTTCCACCCGTCACGACCGACGCCGATGGATTACCCATACACCAGACGTTGGTGGTATAGGGTAGAGCAGAGCGTGACGACACGACGGGTTTCCGGAGTATCCCGAGACTTCTCCAGCACCTATGATAGCATCAACGAGACGCGGTCAATGCGCTCCAGTAGCCCTGTTGGCTTGTCGGGAGCTAGGAGCGGAGCTCTGATCGTGGCCTTGAAATGGAAGTGACGTAGCTCCTGAGAAAACTGAGCCAGGAGGTTGATGGAGAACGCGATGTCTGTGCGCGTCGTCGACGCCTGGAACATTAATGACCCGATGACTCGCAGGTATGTGGTCACGTTGACTGGCTCCTCCACAACTGCTGGGTCAGGACTCTTGAGTTTCACCCGACCATCAGGTGACATGGGTGAAGATGGGCTCAGCACGAGGGGATAGTCCTCGGCAAAGCGAGTGGACAGGGTTTGCACATAGGCAGCCTGGTGGACGTGCAGGACACCTTGGGAGCAATCATGCTTGAGATCCATGCCCAGGAAGACTCGGGCAGACCAGACATCCTTCATCTCGTAGGCGGTGTGTAGCAGGTCCTTGACACGCTGGATGGTAGCCATGGCTGGCGACACAATGGCAAATTTCTGGCCTCGCGGGTTGACGAACAGTGCAAGGTCACCTGTGCTGCACAGGAGGCCACCGCGAAGGAGCATGCTGCTGATCTCTTGGTTCTAACACCGAGATGACTACTTCAGGCCATAGAGGGCCTTCCGCAGCCGCTGAACTCTCCCAGTACCATCGTCAAAGCCTGGGGGCTGCACCATGTAAAGTTCCTCACCCTCCAGCGAGCCATGGAGGAAGGCGTTGCTCACGTCCATCTGATGCAGTTCCCAACCATGCTAGGCAACCAGGCTGAAGAGTGCCCGGCAAGTGGAGAACCAGCAAACTGGGCCAAAGATCTAGTCGTAGTCAACCCCAAGGACCTAAGCAAACCTCTTGGCTGTGAGGTGGGCCTTGTACTTGTCCAAAGACCCATTCGGCTTCCATTTATGCCGGAAGAACCACTTGGCATCGTTGGCCTTCGGACATTGGCGGATATCCAAAGCCTGGGGGCTTCGGAAGCTCAAGAGTCTTGACCCAGCATTTGTGGGGAAGCCTGGATCGCCAATGTTTGAAGGCGATTGGTGCCAAGTGGGTCTTCCGACGCAAATGGAAGTCGAACGGGTCTTTGGACAAGTACAAGGTCCACCTTACAGCCAAGGGGTTTGCTCAGGTCCCCGGGGTTGACTACGATCAGATCTTTGGCCCAGTTGGTTGGTTCTCCATTAGCCGGGCCCTCTGTAGCCTGGTTTCCCAGCATGGGTGGGAACTGCATTAGATGGATGTGAGCAACGCCTTCCTCCATGGCTCGCTGGAGGGTGAGAAGCTCTACATGGTGCAACCCCAGGCTTCAATGATGGCACTCGGAGAGTCCGACGGCTGCGGAAGGCCCTCCATGGTCTGAAGTGGTCACCTCGGTATTGGAACCAGGAGATCAACACCACGCTCCTCCGCGATGGCCTCCTGCATAGCTCCGTTGACCTCGCACTACTCTTCAGCCCGCGAGGCTAGACCTTCACCATTGTTCCGGTCTATGTCGACGATGTACTCATTGCGTCGCCTGACATAGCTACCATCCAACGTGTCAAGGACCTGCTACACACCGCCTACCAGATGAAGGATCTCTGGTCTGCCCGAGTCTTCTTAGGCATGGAGCTGGAGCATGATCACTCCCAGGGTGTCCTCCATGTCCACCAGGCTGCCTATGTGCAGACCCTGTCCACTCGCTTCGCCGAGATCTAGCCCCTCGTGCTGAGCCCATCTTCACCCATGTCACCTGATGGTCACGTGAAGCTCAAGAGTCCTGACCCAGCACTTGTGGGGGAGCCACTTGACGTGACCACGTACCTGCAAGTCATCGGGTCACTAGTGTTCCTGGCAACGACGACGCGCCCAGACATCGCGTTCTCCGTCAACCTTCTGGCTATGTTTTCTCAGGAGCTGCATCACCTCCATTTTGAGGCCAGAATCACAGCTCCATTCCTAGCTCCCGACAAGCCAACAGGGCTGCCAAAACCAATTGATCGCGTCTCACTTACGCTGTTATAGGTGTTGGAGAAGTCTCGGTTCACTCGGGAGGCCCGTCGTGTCGTCACGCTTTGCTATACCCAATACCACCAACGTCTGGTGTATGGGTAATCCATCGGCATCGGTCGTGATGGGGGGAAGCCACACAAACCAACATGTGACATGTGGAACGATAGGGTTTTAGGATACTTGCTTGTAAAAATGCCCTATGACGAATACGTCCGCTTGTGGCGCGGTTCTTCTGAGCCAAAATGGCTGAGGCGACCATTCGCTCCTCCTCCTTGGACTGACTAGGCCTACATTTGGGTTCTACAATTTGTTGCAAAACAGTCCACGGCTGTTACATTGGTATCATAGCCAGTGCTTCCATAGGAAAAAAAAGAGAGTCTAAACTCCATGCATGTCTCAGAGTGACCCAACGCCGCCCGCCCGATCGGCGAGCTACCTTTTGGCCGGAAGCTCAAACCAAGAGCTCCCTCTTGGTTGTGATCCGAGGTAGAGGTCAGGGGAGATGGCCGGGGACCCACCAACAAGCGAGGGTGGGAAAAAAAATGGAGCAAACTTCTTCGACACGGTAATACTCTCCCTGGCGAAGGGTTGACGGGTCAATTTCCTGTGCAACACCGACAAGCCCCACATCCCGTAGGTTGAAGGCGGGCCCTACATGGCTCTCCCTCCACTATCGGGTACCGACAGTGCCAAAGTGGGAGGGAGCGTAGGATGCCCCCCCCCCCTCTCTTGTTTCTCAGGTGTCGACAGCACCAGTAAGGGAGGGCAGGTTGTATGCCCCGTCTCCCTTGCCTCTGAGGTGCCAACAGTGCCAGTGAGGGAGAGTAGGTGTTGCTCCCCTTCTCCCTCTCCTCTCACATGTCAATGGTGCAAGGAAGAGAGGATGGGATACTGCTCCCCCTCTCCCTCTCTTCTCACATGCCAATAGTACAAGAAAAGGAGGAAGGGGTGCTGTTCCCCCTCTCCCTCTCCTCTCATGCGCCGACGGCGCATTTGAGGGAGGAGGGTGTGCTGTTCCCTTTTTTCCTCTCCCCTCAACCGCCGAGAGTGCAAAGGAGGGAGAAGGGTCTTCTGCTCCCTCTCTCCCTTTCTTCTCAAGCGCCGATGGCACAAAAGGGAGGATCTGTCCCTCCCGGACGTATCAGGTTCCCCCCTGCCCTCCTCGTGCTCTGGAGGCATAGGAGAAGCCATTCGCTTCACCTCAGCATCCACAGGCTGTGGGGGGTGTTTAGAGGAAATAAAGGGATGATGTGTCTTAGCTGTTGCTATTTGCATATGGGGATGGCATAGTTGAGAGGAAGACATTCTATAGCCAAGAAACTTGGGTTCACACGCTCGTCGTCGCTTCTATTTGGGTTACGGAGTAACCTATGTTCATCAGTTCGTGGACCTGTTTCGGGACGTCTGCCGACCTCCGACTTGTCATTGTTACTTTGTGTCTCTGAAGGACACAGTAAACACGATAAAAAAGATTCGATAGGGTCAATTTTCAAGATGTACTAACTTTTACTCTCTCACACGCTCTGGACTGGTCAACGAGACATGCTCGTTTTACCACATAATTTTCTGGTCTCGAGATGAATGAGCGAGGAACAACTCGTACACACTCCNTGTCTTAGCTGTTGCTATTTGCATATGGGGATGGCATAGTTGAGAGGAAGACATTCTATAGCCAAGAAACTTGGGTTCACACGCTCGTCGTCGCTTCTATTTGGGTTACGGAGTAACCTATGTTCATCAGTTCGTGGACCTGTTTCGGGACGTCTGCCGACCTCCGACTTGTCATTGTTACTTTGTGTCTCTGAAGGACGCAGTAAACACAATAAAAAAGATTCGATAGGGTCAATTTTCAAGATGTACTAACTTTTATTCTCTCACACGCTCTGGACTGGTCAACGAGACATGCTCGTTTTACCACATAATTTTCTGGTCTCGAGATGAATGAGCGAGGAACAACTCGTACACACTCCAAGATAGCTGAAGCTACGTACCAGACTTCAGCCNAGAAACTTGGGTTCACACGCTCGTCGTCGCTTCTATTTGGGTTACGGAGTAACCTATGTTCATCAGTTCGTGGACCTGTTTCGGGACGTCTGCCGACCTCCGACTTGTCATTGTTAATTTGTGTCTCTGAAGGACACAGTAAACACGATAAAAAAGATTCGATAGGGTCAATTTTCAAGATGTACTAACTTTTACTCTCTCACACGCTCTGGACTGGTCAACGAGACATGCTCGTTTTACCACATAATTTTCTGGTCTCGAGATGAATGAGCGAGGAACAACTCGTACACACTCCAAGATAGCTGAAGCTACGTACCAGACTTCAGCCTACAGCCTACCAAAATCCAAAACGTTGAATCTATGTGCTAAATAAGGAGGAAATCCTATACAAACTGAAATAACACCAATGATGTTGTAACACAAAGCATTAGCTGTATTTAGAATATAAATGGTGGTCATAGACAAAGTCACAATGGATCATTGACACTGGATGGTTGAAAAACAAGTATATGATGTTAAAACTAAATGAAACGAATCTATTTGATGCTTTTGATTCCAGGTACACTCATACAAGTTTATAGATGGATACATGTAAACATAAACGTACACGAACACATGTATTGACATAACGAATGTGCAAACTTAGTCCATGGAAAACTTCCACGTGGGAGAATGATTAGACTACGAGAAAAATGTACATAAACTTCATTTAAAATGCTGATTTGAATATAGTAGTATTCAAGATCTTTTTTGGAAAACATCACATTTGGAAAGAACATGGTAGAAATAGACCCCTAACCAAGAGATTTCAACTTGGAATAACAAATGTTGGAGTTTGTTGGATTTTTAACATTTTTATTTCATTTTCTACGTTTTCAATCACAATTTTTTTGTGTTCTATTTCAAACCAAATCTTCATAGGTTACTACGTGATCCTGTGCGCCTTGGTGCAACATTGTAACCTTGTTTTTCTCCTCTGGCGCCAAGAGCTAGCCAATACAAACCAAGATTTCTTGTTCAATTTACCCCAAAATAGACGGTCATTAAAAGTGGCAAAAGGCCACGGTTGAGCTTCAGAATATTGATAAAGCTTACTAAACATTCTTGAATCCATTTTTTAGTTAAACAGGGACTTGAGGGGAATTATCTCATGTTTCTTGCACACCACGAGATATCGATTTTCTAAGAACAAGTCGTTCCACGCAATGAAAGTGGCATTTGAATGCAACAAAATGCAGTGGCTTCAGCCAAATAAATTTGGCACCGAAAGTGAAAACAAGAGAATTCTGGACAAACCTGAAAGTTTGAGATGGTTTGTAAAATAAAAAATAAAAAAACAAAAACAAAAAACATAAGGGGTGACGGTTAAAAGCCACGACATGGCTTACTACAGGTTGTACATGCGCTAAACAATTTTGTTTTAACAAAACGATAGCACTGTGCACATGGTGGCAAAGTCACAACGACGATGTGCACCGAGAAGATGTATCAGTGACCAAAAAAAACATTAGTACCGAACATGCTGGAATAACTCATCCACTTACCACAACAATGCAAAACGTGCGAACTACAAAAAAACGGGTTTCGGTTACACAATTACAAGGGTGTCAACCACATCATCGCCGCGAGTGCCGATTGCACTACGAGGGCAAGATTTTCTGCTGGTTGCGGAGTATTTTTCAGTGTCAAACACACCACTACAAAAGTGCCAGTTGCACTTGAATCATGAATGCCGAAAGCATCTGTGGTGGTAGTGTCGAAAGCACTGCTCATGGTCTATGGAGATATGACCAAAACAAATGCCGTTTGCATATCCACGTGGGTGTCAATTGCACCAAAGATGCTGAGTTTGTTATTTGTGAGTGGGTTTTGACAAAAAGAATAATGGGAGTGTCAGTTGCACCCAACACGCACGCGATGGTAGAAATCCACGCACGATGGTCCATTGACAAGTGCCGGTTGCACCTAAAGTAATACCAACATGGAAAATGCAATCGTAGCATTCATGCGATTGCCAAATGCACCATTGTCATTAACACCAATTGCACGATTGACAAAAGTTATGGACTACACTTTTGCCATGGGTACCGAATGCACCACTGATACGAGTGTCCAACGCACTACAATGGTGAGCTCCAGTTGGACTACATATGCTAGTGTCAATGGTACAACACATGTTCTAAGATGCCGATTGCATCGATAACATGGGTGCCAATTGGACCCCGTTTCATCCACAAGTAGGAATTAGCCAACACTTGACCGGGTTGTGCCAGCTTGCGGTAGACCACAAAACAAAAGCATACAATCTATGCGCGGAGTGGTTCTATGGACAAGTTCACTGAGCACGTTAATTCATGCACTGAAACCACGCCGTCAGACGTTTGCAAAGCATATCAACGAAGTCGAGGATGATCGTACTGTCGAATTATTCAAATAAAGAACCAACAAGCATGTCAGTAAGCAATCACAAATGGTTGTGGTGATCATATGTATGCTCAAACAGTGTAGCAGAAACACAACGGTCTCCATTGTCACCGACAGTGACGACCATTGGAAATTCGCCCAAAAACTTCACCCTACCAATGGCAGTATGGGAAGGTGCTTTCGAAAGAAGAACAAGCCAGATTGTAACGGATAAATCACATGTGTGTCGAGGAAGATTACCTCAAATATAGACCATGCTAAAGGTGGACGAACTCCTACTTATCCACAAATCAAACGTGCTACAAAAGCCCAGTCGGCTGAACACTAGTTCCAAAACATGCACAACTTGCATGATGGCAGTAGGTGCCGGAGACAACCCACTTTTCAATGGAACATGGTATGTGATTCATGCCACCGCACTTCAGCCACGTGAAATGGGATACATAGCATGCGTGGAAAACATGTACGGCATGCATAAAGACCTTATCCACTATCTGTTGGTGTGTCGATCACGACATCAAGTTATGGATAAGTTGGATGGGTGAATAATCATGATGGTTTTGTGACATTTGAACAAGTTGATTATACCAGCTAATGTTTTGGATAATAATGGTGAAAAAACTTCACCAAACAAGTGGTTGGGTTGGCACAGGACAGGTTCTACGACAGTTGTACGTCCCATTGCGCTAAAATTTTCAAATGCAGATATGATCATTTCACGACTAAGCCCGTGTCATGACTATGTCATGAGTTGTGAAACAAACCAGATGTGTTAGCACGCTGACTTCAATCAAATAGCATTAGCATCGCACGACCTGTACACATTGTGCACTGGATGCATCGGTACATAGCAGAGGTCCTGTGCATCATTATTCATGGCGGGTGCAAATATCGGTGATGATCAATTCACGAGCATGGCCAAGAAAACAGGCAACGTCAGTCATAAGGGTTTGGTTGGAGTGCAACAGTCAGTGGCTCGTCTCGTTGACCAGTCCCGAATGGAACCTTAGGATGTGATGNATGCTAGTGTCAATGGTACAACACATGTTCTAAGATGCCGATTGCATCGATAACATGGGTGCCAATTGGACCCCGTTTCATCCACAAGTAGGAATTAGCCAACACTTGACCGGGTTGTGCCAGCTTGCGGTAGACCACAAAACAAAAGCATACAATCTATGCGCGGAGTGGTTCTATGGACAAGTTCACTGAGCACGTTAATTCATGCACTGAAACCACGTCGTCAGACGTTTGCAAAGCATATCAACGAAGTCGAGGATGATCGTACTGTCGAATTATTCAAATAAAGAACCGACAAGCATGTCAGTAAGCAATCACAAATGGTTGTGGTGATCATATGTATGCTCAAACAGTGTAGCAGAAACACAACGGTCTCCATTGTCACCGACAGTGACGACCATTGGAAATTCGCCCAAAAACGTCACCCTACCAATGGCAGTATGGGAAGGTACTTTCGAAAGAAGAACAAGCCAGATTGTGACGGATAAATCACATGTGTGTCGAGGAAGGTTTCCTCAAATATAGACCATGCTAAAGGTGGACGAACTCCTACTTATCCACAAATCAAACGTGCTACAAAAGCCCAGTCGGCTGAACACTAGTTCCAAAACATGCACAACTTGCATGATGGCAGTAGGTGCCGGAGACAACCCACTTTTCAATGGAACATGGTATGTGATTCATGCCACCGCACTTCAGCAACGTGAAATGGGATACATAGCGCAATACCATGAAACGGGATGCATCATTATTCATGGCGGGTGCAAATATCGGTGATGATCAATTCACGAGCATGGCCAAGAAAACAGGCAACGTCAGTCATAAGGGTTTGGTTGGAGTGCAACAGTCAGTGGCTCGTCTCGTTGACCAGTCCCGAATGGAACCTTAGGATGTGATGACATAAGCAGAGAAGTCGGTCCTTCTCAGTGGTCCTCCTCGGCCCTTTGCGGTTTTTGGAGTCGGCTTTTCCAGTATCACCAAATGTGTTTCTGAAATGTTCGATCACAATCACATGGAATTGATACCCGAAAGGTGTTATTCCAACTTGCACCGTAATGATTGTGATCATGGTACACCCGTTTGGTGAATACCATACGATGAACACTTTGTTCGTGGGTAGAATCCACGATTGTTGAGATCGGCTATCTCATCTAACCTAGTCAAAAGCAACGCGTTTATGACATGGACGTGAGTGGCAGCCCACGATACCCATTCAGACAGAAATATGGGGATGAGGATGGAAACCAAGATCATCTAGGTCAAAGCATTGTCGTGTCTAATGATGGATGTTGACAACAACTTTGTGTGCTAGACGACCACTGCCGCCTCCTTCAAAGATGACTGCAATATTTGAAAGGAAAAACAAGTGTATTCAGCAACCATGTCTTATGACATTGATACCTCCCAAACCTAAGACAAAGCTAGCATGCAAGTTGCATGGGCTTAGTGGAACTTAGTTGAATTCAGCCAACCAATCCACGAGAGATGAAAGAGGTATGGTAGACCTACGCGTGGTCATGAATACGTGGTTCCAAACCAAGAGCACTCATGTCCATATCTTAGATTACACGTATTGAAATTTTTGTAGGGAGGTACCACCTCAACAACAACCCCTTGGAAGAGATCATGTCCAAACGACATGGATAGTGTTGTGTGGACCTGGAAAACTTTCGCGAGGACGCCCAGTTAATAGGTCGTAGAGATGCTGCTTTCAAAGGGGGGGACATACCACACGGAATGTTTGGAGATTCATTATATGTACCCTCTTCCAAACAGGCAAGACATTTTTGACAATGTACGTCCCAAAAGGCATCGAATATGCCACATGTACACACGTATGGTGAAGACTCACCAACACTTGTGACGAATGTCCAATGGTTGTACTCGTCTCATCGTGGCAAGAGCCAAGGGATCACGCGATCAACACTAGATGTTGTATGTATATGACCATAATCATATAAACCACAAGTGTGTGGTTGATTGTGTGTGAAAGCAATGCAATCGTGTTACGGATGACAAGAGTTCACACATGTGATCTTGTTTGCGCCTTTTGTTATATGGTTTGCATCACGTAGTACGCAATGATCTAACATCCATGAGCAAAGACAAATAGGGATGGTTCAAAGCAAGGGGGAGAGGAATGTGGCACACGAGCCAATTTTAGGATTGAAAGTGGTGTTTAAATATAGTACCCAGATTTTGTGGGCTTGAGACCGATATCTCGATGAGTCGAGGTCCGAGAAATAAACTTAGTCTAGAGTCTAGTTCAACTCTAGCCCGGGTTCCGTCCATAGGCTGGATCTAAGGCAAGAGGATTGTCGCAATGGAAGGTCCATTGCGTCACTCCTCCTCCCCTCTATTTGGCCGCTAGGATCCTGTTTCCACGTGGCTATGCCACGTGGAACAATCGGGTTTTTGGATGCATGTTTGCAAAAATTCCCTATGATGACTACGTCCGTTTGTGGCACGATTCAACCCAACCAAAATAGCCAAGGCGACCATTTGCTCCTCCTCCTTGGACCGACAATTCAGAGGACCTACATTTTGGTTCTTCAGGTAGTTGCAAAACAGTCCATGGCTATTACACCAATAGAATGATTAACTTCCTGCTTGCTACTTCCTTGGCGAGGAAGTCAACCCCTTGCATGTTTGTGCCAACCATGCTGACGGAAATCACATATTGTCCCACCAAGTCATGCACAGAGTGATGCCGGACAGGGAAAGCCTTTGCGTCTCCATGAAACATATTAGAGTTCTCTGCAATTGGCAAGAGCACTCTCCTTGTCAAAGCGAAGAATAATGCAAGACACACTAAGATGGAACTCACAAAACAGGCGCTACAACCACATCGTCTCAGCAGCTCCATCCCAAAGTGTAATATGCTTGGTCTCTCATGAGGCACGTGCAATGCAACCCTGCTTATTGTTGCGCCATGATACAGTAGTGCCACCCAGAAGGAACACATAGCCTATCCAAGTGCATTCATCACTACTCTAGGTCCAGTCAATGACCGTGTAGCCATCGACTACAATCGAACACTGTCGTTGATAGCAGAGTCCAAGGTCTGATGTAAAACCACATACTGCACCAATCGCACAACAATGTGAGTGGATCTCGTCGAAGAACACTACAAGTTCTCAACGAGGTTGACGGCAAAGGAAATGTTGAGTTTTGTGGTCGTGGCCAAGAACGCCAAAGAGTTGATGAGGCGCACAGGGTCACATCCACTATCTCCCCTAGCAGTGCTGGGTCATTCACCTTTACGGCATCCTACTCATCAGGTGTGCTAGGGATGGAGGCTGTGGGAACTACACCAAGGATGTTTGTGAATCTCTCCCCCACAACACGGGTGTATTGTGCGTCAAGTTGGAGGAAAACATCTGCATGTAAAAGGTCCTTCATCCTTTAGGCAGCTTGCAGGAGTGCCAATCCTTTGATATGCAAGGGCTTGGCGATTGCTCAGGCTGACATTCTTTCCCCTATCATCCTTGACGTAGCAACAGTTGCTGGTGCCACAATTATATCCACTGCTAGAGTCTCGCGTGCATTTGCAGCCACCGCTGGTGGGTGCACCAAAAACAAGTGATCCAGGTTGCCTCTTCCTTTTGGCCACTTGCTATAGCAACAATGAACATGGCCACTTAGATTTCAGCATGAATAGGCATGGTTGTCGTTTCTGCAATAGCAGAATCCACATGAGAAACATGCAACGTCTTAGCTGCCTCCTGTGTTTATGTGCTCGATGCATGCGTTGTTGTACAGCCATCACACTTCTTGTTGCTTCCACGTTCTCCATGTGGTACGCACTCTACTTGGTTCTTTCTACTCTCCTGGATGGGTCTTGTATTGTACTCTTTCCATTCTATGTGTGCTTCTACAGATTCCAGCTACTCACACACCCTCTCTTCCATGTTCCTACACTTGCAGGGGCAAAGGAAATGCTTCTAATTTTCTTATTTCAACACCCCTCTTGTACTTGCATGCACATTCATCATGCTTGACCACAAAGCATCAATAGCTCCAGGAGCCATTGCACAAGATGCTTCTAGCCCTTGAGAGTGTTGAAAACCATCAGCTGCATGGTGATGTCTCCAAGGCTGAGTTGGCCCGAGTTGGTGCGCACCTTGTGATGCAGCGCTGCTTGCTGCTTATGATCTCCTTGTTGTTGCTATTACGACCGCCAGCACTGTCAGCATTGCTGCCACCATTGGCACCACTGGTAGAGGCACAACCACTGAATCCTCTTCATCTTCCTTTGCTTTTTCCTGTAGATTCATCTGCTACTACAGTTTTCAATGTGCTTGCCCTCTTGCCCCTTACTCGTTAGCATGATTTTGAGAGTGTGCCACTTTCAACCACCAAGCTTACCTCTTCCTAAGTGGGCCGCTTCCACGCATGGGCATAAGGGAAAAATCTTTGGCAGGAATAATTCCTACATGTCTCTTCTGTCACCCTTTGTCCCACTACCCACTGAGTCTGTCTGTGCTGTTTGTGGACTCATCATCGCTCGTTGTCGATCTCACCAAAGATATTGGTCAATACAACACTGAAACTGCACGCGACACTCTTGCGAATCCTATTGTCGCTTACGGACTCATTTTCAATGCAACAATGTCACTGGGAATGCGGCACTGAGTACTCTTGCACTTCAATCCAACAAGTTCCGCATGTGTTCATATGAGGTGACTGATGAGTACTAGGCTTGTGGCCTTTAGCTACATTGTGACCTTGATAAGGTTCCACCTGGTCAACACTTTGCATGCCTGTCCATTGCTATTAGACTTATTCCTGAACTGTCATATCTCAACCTCCATGTTTCCTGCTGTGAACTCAAGTGTCTTGCCTCTGAGCCCGTTGCTACTAATGCACCACCAGGCATTGGTGCACTCTATGAGTTCACCATAACGCGTCTCATTGACCTGTGGGACAACTTGTAAAAGAAGGGCCTACAGTAATGTGCGGTCACTAGTGTTGTTACTGCATAACCTCCTGTTCTTTTTCCTCCTCATCGTCCTCTGGTGCCACCTTCTCCTCTGTGGGTGGTGCTCATGCACTCGGTGCGGGTCACAAACGTGGGAGTGGTGGTCATAGTGGGGGTCATGGCAACTGTGGTGGCTAAGACAGAAAGGGTTGTGCTAACCTATCGTTGTCTTCTTCTTCCTCCCCTTTCACCACCAGTTGGAATTGTGGTCAAGCTAGACTATCTGCCCAAGAATCCCCACAGCCGGCAGATGATGCCCGCCTGGTTGTTACCATGCACACACGGTGGGCCGAGACTACCACTGTATCCGGCCTGTCCACCGGATCCTCTTCCCCGTCTTCCCTTGGGCTTTCTAGTTCAGCCACCTCTTGTGGCACCTTGCCCCACGCTATTGGTATTGGTGTTGATGTCCAGCCTGTTGAATATTTCTTCCCGTTGTTCGATGTTGTAGAAAGGATCAGGAATGCTCTGCCCCTTGTAGAGGTATGACCCCTGGATCTGTTGTGGAGTGACTCAACTATGCTCTATGTCGTGTGAGATATGACCTGCGAGTACACCATTTGGGTGAGTGGTTACCTTGGCCATTTTGTTGATTTGGCCAAGTGAGAGGTCATGAGTTTGATCCTGGCCCCATGCACGTCTTGGTTGCTATGGAAGCTTCCAAGAAAGTAATTCTGTAGCTCCTTGGACGCTACATGGTTGGTCTGTCACCTTGACACTAGGATGCTTATGTGTCAAGCCCACAGTGCAAGTCTTTTGGTGATGTGGCTGGTTTAGGCCACTTCCCAGGAATGTGCTTTTGAGTTATAGGTCTGGACAGACAACTATAAAAGGACTTGTCTTGCATGCTGATCAATTAACCCTTGCTTGATTCTCTCTTGCATATTGATGACTTGAGCTCTTCGTGAAAT